>CM042423.1:14392890-14636866 GCA_023634145.1 Thymallus thymallus
AGGGAAATGGTTCCAATCGTTTTTCCCAATAGGGGATTTTAGAATCACTTAAACATAAGGGCTGTGTTTCATGTAGGCTTACCCTGTAAATCTCTATCGGACAAGGTGACTATTATCAATAATTTCGCCTGTATTTACTTTCAGATTCGAAAATGCTAAATAGCATCAAAGTAGACATCATGAAGACCTACAAATCCCTGCAAGTTATTGTGGCAATTTAAAACTTACACAAGACAGTTCACAGTATTGTGCATTTAAATACATTTGGCCAATTTATTCATTATTACATTTACCTTATTATTACATTAGATAGTTGATCCAGAGATTCTTACCTTTGCTTCTATGCGGCAGTCTCGTCCAGATCATCATGGTATTTGTAGTTCTTTACGATATGATTTTTAAGGGGATAAATATATTGATAAAAGTCACCTTGTCCTAGATAGATTTACACGGTTATCAAAAAGTAATGCCAGGGTGAGCCAACACAAAACATTTAAAGTTTTTCTATGAACGGTGGATGAATGGTAGAAAAATAATTGCCACCATTTCTGTTTGACAGCTAGGTTTTATGGGTCTTATGACTCGGTACCGTGGTACTCTATAGAGGGCTTCCACCATGTAGTCAACTGGGTTGGACTTCCAACTTCATTGGCTGATCCCTCCTGATGACCCGGTTGGAGTCATGTTCAACCGGGTCATTAGGAGGGATCAGCCAATCGTGAAGAAGAAAATGTACTACTTTAAAATGGAGATAGCGCCATTGAGGCTATCTATGCTGTCACAGATGCATAGATACAAAGATTAGGCCTCTATCCCTATTATATATCCATGGTTGCTACCCTACCTTTTTTTAATCTGTCCCAAAAAAACAACTGTTTTGTGTCTATCTATAAAATCCCTCAAACTCGACTCTGGACCTCAAAGCCAGTTCCACTGCAGGCACTGATTTATACATGGGACACTAGAGGTGGGTGCAATTAATTATCAGGTAGAACAGAACCAGCAGGCTCTGGACTTCGTAAGGTAAGAGTTGAATACACCAGGGCCCGGTTTCCCAAAAGCATCTTAAGGCTAAGTTCATCACGTTTTTTTTGTTGGCAAATGTATAAAAAATAGAAAACTGAAATATCTAATTTACATAAGTATTCAGACCCTTTACTCAGTACTTTGTTGGAGCACCTTTGGCAGCGGTTACAGCCTCGAGTCTTCTTGGGTATGACGCTACAAGTGTGACAAATTTGGGGAATTTCTCTCATTCTGCGCTGCAGATCCTCTCAAGCTCTGTCAGGTTGGATGGGGAGCATCGCTGCACAGCTATTTTCAAGTCGATCGGGTTCAAGTCCGGGCTCTGGCTGGGCCACTCAAGGACATTCAGAGACTTGTCCCGAAGCCACTCATGCGTTGTCTTGGCTGAGTGCTTAGGGTCGTTGTCCTGTTGGAAGGTGAACCTTCGCCCCAGTCTGAGGTCCTGAGCGCTCTGGAGCAGGTTTTCATCAAGGATCTCTCTGTACTTTGCTCCGTTCCTCTTTGCCTCAATCCTAACTAGTCTCCCAGTCCCTGCCGCTGAAAAACATCCCCTCAGCATGATGCTGCCACCATCATGCTTCACCGTAGGGGTGGCAGGTTTCCTCCAGATGTGACGCTTGGCATTCAGGCCAAAGAGTTCAATCTTGGTTTCAGCAGACCAGAGAAACTTGTTTCTCATGGTCTGAGATTCTTTAGGTGCCTTTTGGCAAATTCCAATGAGCTGTCATGTGGCTTCCGTCTGGCCACTCTACCAAAAAGGCCTGATTGGTGGAGTGCTGCAGAGATGGATTTCCTTCTGGAAGGTTCTCCCATCTCCACAGAGTAACTCTGTCAGAGTGACCATCAGGTTCCTGGTCACTTCCCTGACCAAGGCCCTTCTCCCGATTGCTCAGTTTGGCCGGGTGGCCAGCTCTAGGAAGAGTCTTGGTGGTTCCAAACTTCTTCCATTTAAGAATGATGGAGGCCACTTCTTGGGGACCTTCAATGCTGCAGAATGTTTTTGGTACCCTTCCCCAGATCTGTGCCTCGACACAATCCTGTCTAGGAGCTCTATGGACAATTCCTTCGACCTCATGGCTTGGTTTCTGCTCTGACATGCACTGTCAACTGTGGGATCTTATATAGACAGGTGTGTGCCTTTCCAAATCATGTCCAATCAATTGAATTTACCACAGGTGGACTCCAATCAAGTTGTAGAAACATCATTTCGAGTCTCATAGCAAAGGGTCTGAAAACGTATGTAAATAAAAAAAAGTTTTTTTATTTTTAATACATTTTCAAAAATGTGTAAAAACCTGTTTCTACTTTGTCATTATGGGGCATTGTGTGTAGATTGCTGAGGAAAAAAGAGATTAAGGCTGTAACGTAACAAAATGTGTAAGTCAAGGGGTCTGAATACTTTTTGAGGTAGGCCTACATTAAAACTTGGAGCTCACTGAGCAGCTGCCCACCGAAGTCATGGTGAAATTGGTCAAAGGAGTAATAGAAGCGCCTCCTCCCACCTGAGTAAGTAAGGTAAGTGCATGTCATCGTTTTGCGATCGACTAGGTTTGAACCCGGGTCTGTGGTCTCCTGTGCGTCAGAAGACTATGTTAGCCCTCTGAGCTAGCCTAGTGTGACTTTGGGGAACTTACAAGTTTTCATGTCTGAGGCACCAGCACGGTTAACTCATCACGTGAGCACGACTCACCAAGCCACCTCAATTACATTTCACCCCCCTTTGCCATCCTCCTTATCAGAGACCCATGCAGGTCACGGAACCAATGTGACAGACTGGGTTTGAACCCGGGTGTACTGTACGGCACAAGGTTAGCCCACGGAGCTAAAGCCTCGGCTCAGGGGCAATCACCAGTCTTAAGTTCTCAGGCAAAGATACTCATCTCAAACTTGTGGTTCACTGAACCATGTACAGGTATTGTATGGAAAGGCACTGTCGGATGTATGTGCATTGTTTAATAACAGAGTAGGTAGATGTTTAACAATGTAGCTGCAGCTAGTGCTAAGCAATTAACCAAAATGTTGGTTATTCTTCATTTTTTAAACAACTAATTGACCAGTTCCATTAATCGTTTTTAATCGTCCATTGCGTGCCTACTTGTCCGGTCTGTATGGGGCAGACACCTAGAGGGAGAAAAGAGACAGAAGAATGTGTGATTGAGAGGGAGAGAGCAGTTGCTTCGTGAGGTATCTCTACCTGAAAATACATGATCTAAGTGATTGATAGTTGGTATTCAGCAGTCATAAAAGTATGCCTTATTTACTTTGAAGAACTACTAAAATAGTTGTTTTGTATAGGCAGCAGTTCTATAGAGATGGGATGATGACTTGGAATGAAATAATAAAGTTATCAAATAAAATAAATGTAATATTACACAACTTAAATATTGTAATAAAGTAATGTGAATAAACTTATTGTTAATAAGTGATAAGCAGTAATGGACAGGGGCTTTTATTAATTGTTTTATTCTGTGTTGTTACAGCATTCAACCCACATAATGGATAATGCATTTAATGTAAAAAAAAAAAATAGTATTCAAAACCGAATTTTTTTTTTTTTTTGATTTTATTTTTGAAACAATCGATCCAACCTCAAAAAGCACTAATGGCTCAGAACGAGCTGCAGCAAAACAGCCACACTCAGGGAATCCATTATAATTTCTCTCAACAGCCATTTGATTTTCCCCCACGCAATCGGACTCCGCAGGCGTGGCCCTCCCGCCATACAGCTGAGGGTAATGGAATCGAGCGCACCAGGAAGCTCTCTGCTTTGCTCCCGCTGTCACATGGATACAACAAGAGAGTGTTTGCCAGTGCAGCCGAGTATTGCCCATCTGCCAGCCGGAAACTCGAACAGCTGACAACCCCATTTCCCTGAGGTGTTGTGAGGAGGATTTATCACAAACAACCTTTTCATGTTACATTAGCTTCAAATCAATACTATTTTGAGCAAATGCCAAAAAAAACACAACAGACAGCGTCGTTATTATCATCTTTAAAAGTTACGTTGTTAATATTTTTCATGTAATAAAGGGCATTACACTACAGCCAGTCTAATATTAGCTGATAATGGCTCACTCTGTCACGAGTCGGGATGGTGAGAGACCAAGGCGCATCGCAGTTGTAGTTCAACATTATTTATTAGACGAAACAAAATGTTGAATTACGAACTTCACAAAAATGAACCAACAACGTAATACACACGTACTCACACTGCTTAACGTGACTTGTAAAATATATACAATGACCCATACCCACGTGTGGAACCTACGAACCTATGTAGGATCCCTAATTAGAGACAATGCACTGCAGCTGCCTCTAATTAGGGATCCAACACAAACCACCACCAGAAACATAAATAATAGATCTGTCAGACTCTGACTATGGCTATATAGAGAAAGCAAAAGGCTTCTCTATGGCCAGAGCCTGACACACACGCAAGGTTGCCAGGTCCCTCTTGCAGGAGGCCATTTTCACAGATTTCCCCCCACACCTATATAAAGTTAAAACGTTATGGCACATAAAACTGACCCAAGATTTTTTGTGGCACACATTTAATTTAATTTCATAAATGTTGCAGGCCATAAAACTATGTTTTTCCCGCATTTGACACATAGCCAAGTCCCGCCCTCATTAGTTACTGTTGCGAGGTTGAACGCTTTTCCCCCCGCAAATAATAATATTTATTAATTATTATTATTTTCTGCGCATGTGCATGGGTGCTCCTCACACTGCTACAATGTGATAGCTGTGGGACCAAAACAGCTGAGGTTTGTATCTCTCTGCAGGCATACTAAGGCAGATCTCTTTTCTCAAGCCCTTTTGTTCTTGCAACCTCCTTTCTTCTCCCTCATCTCAGCCTTCCCCATGGCCACCTCCTCTCTTTTCTCCGCCATCTCGCCTTTAGACTTAGAACAGTACATTTTCACCTTCACTTCTCCATTTCTTCCTTTGTGCTATCCACTCAACATGTTTAGCTTAATTTTGATTTTCTTCTATAGATCTTTTTGGATCTTCTCCCACAACATAGCCAGGGTTATCTCACTTCAGGCATACTCACCCATCTCTCTCCTCCAGCACTCTTGTTCTTGAAGCCTCCTCTCATCTCCTCATTGTTGACATTTTAGCCATTTAGCAGATGCCTTTATCCAGAGCGACTTAATTAGTGCATTCATCTTAAGATAGCTAGGTGAGACCAGCACGTATCTCAGTCGTAGTAAGTACATTTTTTCCTCACTAAAGTATTTATCAGCAAATTCAGTGCTAGTAGAAAAATACAAGTGCATCTCGGCCTTCACCGTGGCCACATCTTTCTCTCTTTTTTCTGGTCACTTTGGCCATGACACTGGTCATTGGTTCACCTGCAACGCACCATCACAGCTTATTGTGAAAGACACAAATTACTCATTCGAAATTTGTGACAGGCACACAAATTATATATTTTTTGTGTGTATTACAGAATATTCGAGTAGTTAAACCACCACTACCCTCTGTATTATAGGCCAACGTGCAATCATTGGAAAACAAACTGGACGATCTACGATTCAAGACTATCCTACCAATGGCACATAAAAAAACTGTAATATCATACAGTACAGATAACAGATAACAGAGCTGGCTGGCTTCTCCGTGCATCGGCTGGACAGAGCAGCTACGTCCGGTAAGACGAGGGGTGGGGGTGGGTGTCTATTTGTCAATAACTGCTGGTGCGCGATGTCTAACATAAAAGAAGTCTCGAGGTATTGCTCGCCTGAGGTAGAGTACCTCATGATAAGCTGTAGACCACACTATCTAACAAGAGAGTTCTCATCTATATTATCCGTAGCCCTCTATTTACCACCACAGACCGATGCTGGCACTAAGACCGCACTCAAAGAGCTGTATAAGGCCATAAGCAAACAAGAAGATGTTAATCCAGAAGCGGCGCTCCTAGTGGCCGGGGACTTTAATGCAGGCAAACTTAAATCCGTTTTACCCACTAAGCTGTGGTAGTGGGTTGTGTGTTGCAGTATGGTTCTAGGTTTGGGTCTGGGTTTGACCAGAGTAAGAAAAGTGCATCTATTTCTTCCCTTTTTCTATCCACTCAACTTTCTTTCCTTACTCTCCACCTTCTCCTACCAACGGGACATTAAAAAAACGGTAATATCTGAACGACATTCTGAATTAATCGATCTCATACAGCCCTCTTGCTCAATTTGGGGGTCTTTACAACTGGACACCTCTTTCTGTCTTTTCTCCTCCATCTCAGCCTTCACCCTGGACACATCCTTTTGTGAAATTAGCAGTTCTTTGCAGGCATTGTGGTTACGACAGAAATCTGGCAAAATAACAATGTTTATCTCTCGCGGTTGAATCACAAAGCAGAGTGGGTTTGGGTGTACTCTGCACTTTCTCGTTCAAACAAATGACTAGCAATGTTTTAAATTACAAACCACATGTTGTGTTACAGCTAACATTGTGGATGGCAGTTTTCAGGTTACATGTCACAAAATAGTTTTTAAAACAACTTCCGGTGGTTGCGGCATGGCTTAACCCAATGCATAAATTGGAAAATCCATCTTAAGAGGCAGGCCTGCTTGAATCCAAAATGTTTAGGAAATCTTTTTAATGAACAGAACCGTCACAATGGACTTTTAATGTAATTAAAATGGCTGTAATAAGGGCAAGTGTCTTCAGGCACTCTGTCTGCCTGTGACCTTCAATTTTAAGATGAGCACCAAACTCTGCCTGTGAAATATTCCCATCTGTCGAATCAGATTCCCTGAATGAGGCAACAATATCACTGGTTGAGCTTCACATTACTAATGCAGTGCAATGGAGGCGTATCCTCTTTTATCCCTGCTCAAGGGTCCTGGTATGCTGGCACCCATAGCCTCCAAGCAATGCAAGCCTCATATTGCATCCCCTGACCTTCCTATGGAATCTAACAGGAGACCCAGCATGCCTCTTGTGCTGGGTTGCATTTCTCTTCCACAGAATCGCCAGCTACATAGTAGTTGTCACTAGTTCACTATGCTGCCCTACCAAGCAAAAAGGCAGTAACTGCTCATTTGTTCGAAAATTAGTTCATGTCATTTTTGCTACATTAAATTCTTAATCATGTGGAACCAAGGTAAATAAAAGCCATTTTTCTCAGTTCCACGCTATGAGTGGTTACTGCCCTTTTGCTTGGTAGGGCAGTATAATAGGCAGGTCATGTCTAAGAGGCAATTTGTTACCTGAATTGTTGAATCGAATCACCGGTTTCCTGTTTTAAAATGGGAAACATTGAAAGCAGTGTTGCAGATGGTGGATTTCATGATTAAACTGAAGCAAATGTTTGCCAAGGAGCCACTAATGAAACTAAACCCACACCACGTCTTAAATGGGGTCATACATGTATACAGTTGGCACTGTGCCCTCCGCTTCACTGTCTCTTCAATGTAAACGTGCCGGAAATCTAACCGCGACCCGTCTTGCCTTACAAATGCCACCTGCTCATTAATCAACTGAAAAATTGAGGTGACCCAGTGCCATGTTGAAATGGCAATGAGAAGCTAAGCTCCATGGGGAGGGAGAAATGGTAGCTTATGAGGTCTCCTCTGGGGGTCATTCCCTGCCTCATCTCTTTACACATTACAATACATGGTTAGCTTTATAATGGTATTTTTTGTGGATTGTTGGTCTGGCTGGAGAGAATGCAAAGAGTGTGCAAAGCTGTCATCAAGGCAAAGGGTGGCTATTTTTTATATTTTGATTTGTTTAACACTTTTTTGGTTACTACATGATTCCATATGTGTTATGTCATAGTTTTTATGCCTTCACTTTTATTCTACAATGTAAAAAATGAGTGCAATGAGTAATATTGTACGCTGCGGTGTGTATGGGCTTCAGGCAGAAGTCTTCACGCTTTTTGATGTATTTCAGAACTGCAGTTTCCTCTGCTTGGCGCAACATCTACGTACAGATAAATAGTTAAGCAGTTAGATTAAACAACTCCTTTGTAAGATAAATGTTTTAAAATGAAACGTATGGAAACGGGTGAATTAACACTCCTCAGTTAGCAGGCTCAAGCAAGCTAAAACCCACATGGTAGCAAAAACTAACTAGCAGAAATTGTTAACAAGTTAGAAATTTAAACACACTTTGCTGTAGGCTACTACTTACTAGTTAACAAAAAATCATGTATGTCATGTAAAATATATTCACCCCACCCAGTATTGTAATCAAAACTTACCAGAAAGCATGTAGTCCTTGGCTCAGACAATGTAGTAGTGTGGGCTCAATAGCATCTCATTAGTGTGCAATATCTTGAGAATCAGCTGTACATATGATGGTAGAATGCACGGTGCATGCAGAGGGTTGCAATTCCATTGAATTGGGGATAGTTTAACCAACATATGCCACAAGACCTAGAATTGCCTTATGTGTATCCCACAAAAAAGGTTCACTGTTATAAGCTAACGTTTTTGATGAATTTAAGCAAAATTCCCATCTTTCAGGGCTTAACTTCCCATGGAAAATGTTACCGGACAGTTTCCGACCCTTTGCAACCCTAATATCACGTATTAACCATAATGTAATCACATTACTATACTTTGATCAAATATTTCAGTTGTGTAAATTACATTTGTTTTATTTGACTTTATTATTTAATTCCAAGTAATCTCATCTCTATAGAGCTGCTGCCTATGCTGTCTGACAAAACCACTATTTTGTAGTTCTTCAAAGTAAATAATGCATACTTTTATGATTGCTGAATACCAACTATCAATCACAGATCACTGGTTCCCAAAGGAACTCAGTCCAGCTTTCAACTTACTCTTGAAAGTTGTAATAGTAGAAGGTTATCAGTTCCTCTTGTCATGTCAGTCATCGCATACCTTAGAGAGCTATTTATAACTTGTCAGGACTGTTCAGATCAACTAGCCCATGTCAGCTAATGTTTAGTAGCTAGGTTTTTTAACCCATAGATTTTGTTGTAATGTTTAAATCACTCAAATATCACATGAATGCACATTAGACATGGCAAAATGTATAGATTTGCAAGAAATAAGCTTTAAACCTGCAAAATTCAAAACAAGAGGGGTGTGAACAGTTTGTCATGAACAATGCTTGTGTCCATAGAAATATATGTTGCGCCCACTCGCAGGGAACCCCCGATTAAGATAATGTATTTTCAGGTGAACAGCTCCTCTCTATCACCTCACAATCCGCATTCTTCACTATTCATTAGCAGGCGTAAATAAACACAGACCGAACAAGTATATGCGCAACAGATTAGGGTCATTGCAGTTAATTACCACATTTTATGTGGTAAACTATATAGAATATTGGCCTGTTAACTACATTTCCCTAATACATCGCACAGTTCAGGCTAGATCGGATTTATCTCTAGAGAAACTGTGCTATGTGCGCATTGAGCTCACAGAAAGAAACCTGAATTGAATGGAATTCGAATAATTGAACTGACATCTGTTAATTTGTTTAATTGTTTAATAGCCAACATTCCGGTTAATTGCTCG
Source organism: Thymallus thymallus (assembly GCA_023634145.1). Lineage (NCBI taxonomy): Eukaryota > Metazoa > Chordata > Actinopteri > Salmoniformes > Salmonidae > Thymallus > Thymallus thymallus. The sequence goes on from CM042423.1 coordinate 14,402,418, forward strand.
GCACTACCAGAGAGGAAGGACTGTTCAGAGATTTCACCATGAGGCCATATCAATGGTTGTGATATAAGAAAACTGACGATGGATCGACAACATTGTATTTACTCCACAATAGTGAAAAGAAACAAGCTTGTACAGAATAAAAATATTCCAAAACATGTATCATGTTTGTAACAAGGCACTTAAGTAGTACGGCAAAAAAATGTAGCAAAGAAGCACACTTTTTGTCCTGAATACAAATCCAACACATCACTGAGTACCACTCTTCATATTTTCAAGGAGAGTGGTGGCTGTATCATGTTATGGGTATAGTTGTCATCAGGAAAGGGCTAGGGAGTTTTTTAGGATAGAAATAAACGGAATACAGATATAAGCAAAATCCTAGAGGCAGACACTGGGAGACGAATTCACCTATCAGCAGGACAATAACCTACAACACAACACCAAATCTACACTGGAGTTGCTTACCAAGATGACGTTGAATATTTCTGTCTGAGTGGCCTAGTTACAGGTTCTATGGGAAGACTTGAAAACAGCTGTCTAGCAATGATCAACAATCAACTTGACAGAGCTTGAAGAATTTTTTTATGAATAATAGACAAATATTGTACAATCCAGGTGTGAAAAGCTCTTAGAAAGCTCTCTTACAAAGTATTGACTCAGGGGTGTGAATACTTATGTAAATTAGATATTTACACATTTCATTTTCAATAAATTTGCAAAGATTTCTAAAAACATGTATTCATTTTGTCATTATATTGTGTGTAGATGGGTTGGAAAAAATAAATATTTAATCCATTTGAATTCAGGCTGTAACACAAGAAAATGTGGAATAAGTCAAGGGGTATGACTACTTTCTGAAGGCACTGTATGGCAGAGTCCTGCAAGATACAGAAGCTTTGCACCCACCTCATCACCTGTTGCACTAGCAGCTCTCCAGTTTTTCACCACCTTCATCACCGCTTCCTTCCTGTTCGCCCCAGTGAGGATAATGTCCAGTAAAGGGACCATACCCTCTTTGGTGTACTTTTCTTTGGCCGTGCAATTCTGAAACGTTTCTCTCCATAAGTCTACCAGGCTACATTAGCTGTATTGTTTATTTTGATGAGGAAGTACACCGTTTACAGGAGGCCAGTCAAGTAGACTACACTCATATGATAGGTTATTTTTGCAGTAATGCTACGCATCTCAGAAGATTACTAGGCTTACGTTATAATATAGCCTATTAATACGGTTACTCAGACATTCAACACTGTCATGGATCCCCCCCGGTACGTCACCGGCTTTCTAGGCATCATTGAATTGGATTCATTACCACCAACCCCGGACTCTTGTCTCATTATGCACACACCTGGTTCCCATTTCCCCTTGATTAGTATGTTATATATGTGCCCTCTGTTCCCATTGTCCTTGTCGGTTATTGTTACCATGTCAGTTGGTTCTGTGAGTACCTGTGCATTGTATCGGCTTTCGTGCTACCTGTATTTGTGCACTTGTATTACGGGTGATGTATGTAGAGGTTTACACCTCACTCTTTTGTTTGGGTTTCAACCCTGTTAATTTATATATGCGTGCCTTGTTTGGGTGGAGAAAATAAACCCCCTATTATGTATTCCTGCGCCTGTCTCCAATCCTTATATACAGCGTGACAAACACTTCACCCAGGCACTGTGAGATCTGATAAACAAGAAAAACACTGCAAACACACCAAGAGCCATGGGGGCAGCTGTGCTTGGACTTTACAGTCCATTAAAAACGTGTCTACTGTATGAGAATATGATACACTTTTAAGGTCTGCTTATTTGCATACCAGTAATAACTAATGGTGCTGAAGTGGAGGACCTGTTGAACTGTATATTCTTTGGATTTTCTTAGCACTTAATATGTTCTCTCCCAGGTGCTGGTAATGGCACAGATGACAGACAGGTAGGATTCCAGTTGAAGTGGTTTAATAATGCTGATTTACATCGAGCAGAAACGGCACAGTTTATGGGCTAAGGCACTTTAAGGTATGGCTTGACAATTGTTGAGTGTGTGTGGTTGTGAAAGTAAAAGGGGAAAGTAAATACATTAGTATTTAGTAAATGGCAGGTATAAGCTTAATACAACCTCCAATTACATAAGCTATAAACAATGGTGCTGCACAGGACAATACAGCCTAACATGGCTTTGACTTCACTAATGAAAGATCTACAAAGCAGCACCATCATCCTCACACAACTGCATGAACTTGAAAGCATCTCTACACAATCCACAATAAAACCAAATAAACTATACTGCACACATACAGTATTTATAGTTACAGGTCATTTAAACAAAGCACTGGGGAACATTATACTATACAAATCAAATGCAAAATGTCCAAAATGAAATGACAAAAACAACAGAGCTAACACTCTCTTCTTTATTTGAGAAATTCAATCTTCATCTTCATCTTTCACCAGTGGGAGTCTTATTGTTTGCTCTAATATACACAATAACTGGTTCAGAAGGAGGAAACATACCGGCAAAATAGCTAATCTTTACAATCCTGGCATTTACATCGAAAGTTTAATAATTGATTTCAACAGATTTAAAGCATACAAACATTTGATCATGTGTACTGGTCACTAACTGGTTTGAATCAAGGAATTGTGTGCTGAATTCAGGTTCAGTGCATTTGGATTTCATACATGTTTGGGTGATATAAAATCAGAACCAGTATCTTGAGACAAACAATTTTCTTGCACCCAGACAATGAGCTTTTGGGTTAATTAATTCACATTAATTCAGCATCCAGCATTGTTTTCCAGAATGAAATGTCTGGATGTTAGTCTTGATTAAATTGAGATCCCAGTTCCTCCTTGGCTAAACTACCATCAAAATAAGAATACACAAAAACAGTGAAGTACATATTTTTTTTTTAATTATGTACAGTATCTTAGTGAACATTTTCTAACAGACACATGTTCAGTTAAGAGTCCCGTATCCTACAATATTTCACACCAATCTTCTTTCCACACTATACAGTTTTAGAATCATTTTTAGATAGTTGGACCATTTTTCGGGTTGTGAGAGCTCGGCCTCATCTATTGGTCATATAGACTGGGACGGCCTCCCTTTTATCTTGCAGCAGCTGAAAGGGAGAGTTAATCATTAACAAACTGGTTATGTATTATAAAACCCTAACCCAGGTCACAGTATTTGAGAGGTGTGGTTGTATAAATGAGACTGCTCCTTATAACATCCCTCCCTTTAGAATAGGAATTTCAGTAGCCAAACGTTGTCGAACGTTGCACATAGAAATGCCTTGAAAAGAGCTGACGTCATTCCTTATTCTATATGATAGAGAGGCATGCTTGCTCTACATATCATATTTCTATCTGAATGTTACATAACGTTGCCTCCTTTTGAAAGCGCCCTGGTGTGTTTACTTTGTGGTTACTCAATAGAACAGTAGGGGTCAGTGTTGTATTATTGTCCAGATATCAGAGTTGGCTGAAAGTGGGACAGTAGCCCTAGGCTTAGGGATTAATTGCACCATATTGCACAAATGACAATGGCCCACATGGTCATTTGACAGATGTATTTATCCAAAGTTTTTTAGTCAAAGAAGAATAGCCTTATACATTTTATTTCATCATAAATCTCTCAGAGACTGCAACATTCAAATCTCCCAAACAGCTTTAAGACAACTTGATGTAATAAAGTGTAGGCTTATTAAAAAGGAATTTGAAAGAAATCCAAAATTGTGACAATAGCAGTCAGTTATCCAAAACCCTAACTAACACTTTCTCTCTCAGCAAAATTCCTGAACGCTGACACCATTTCCCCCTCCAGCTACTAGTCATCAGCTCAAGGCTCTGAATACAGTGAAATAAGAGGAAGATTGGGGTTTGTATGCCCAATTCCCATTTAGAGGGTAGACCTACATATGTAGGATCTTAATTTGATCACACTGTTGCAGAAGAACTGCAATGCCGGACATTTAAATTTTGTAGTGTATTTGAGGTTTAAAAAGGCTTCTGAAGTTTGTAATTTAAGACTTGATTTTCCCTTGTGAAAAATGTACCAACCCCTACAAAAGTTTCCATTAATGATAATCCACATAATAATTCAAATTTCCTGTTACTGCAGGATTGTTTTCCTGCTGTAGCAAAATGGCTCAAATTAAGGTCCTACATCTGTATATATGCCTAAGGCACATACTATACACACAGGGTCTGCTTGGGGAACATTGACATTTTCCCGGCTCAGGGAGCCACACAATAGGGGCTGTCCAAAATAACCTGTGTTTGTGTGAGGAAATCCGTATCTTTCATCCCCTGCTGGTCTTTCAAAGGTGGGGCAAGAAATCACAGGAAACACCTTCCCCTGCTCTCCACAGCTCAGTCCCATTACTGAACGTGCACAATGAGATATTAAAAACTCCCTGAGAATAATTGCATAAAACAAAGTTTTAATGTAAAGGGATGGTGGAAAGGACTGAGAGAACTTGGTTAAGTAGAAGACTACTGGTATGCATGTTTCTCTTTATCTTTGATCATTTGATTGAAGCTTTCCTCCTTGTCTTTCAATTATTTGTAGGGTAGGAGTCATGGCAACTGCTTGAACTAATTGCTTGTTAGACTCAATCATGGACACTCTTACTGACAGTTGTGGCTGCTTTGCGTGATGTATTGCCATCTCTACCTTCTTGCCCTTTGTGCTGTTGTCTGTGTCCAATAATGTTTGTACCCAGTACTGACTGATTCTGATATATTCTGTAAACAATCCAGACCCTTTATAGTATTTGCACTTCTGATATTTTGTATAGGCTACAATAAACTATTTTTGTATAAAGTGATTACTGGTCTGTGCCTCTGTAAAGGAGGGAGAACCTGAGTACGCTCTGTGGATGTTACACTACCATGCTGTGTTTGCCATGTGTTGCTGCCTTGCTATGTTGTTATCTTGGGTCTCTCTTTTGGTAGTGTTGTGTTGTCTCTCTTGTCGTGATGTATGTTTTGTCCTATATTAATATATATATATATATATATATATATATATATATATATATATATATATATATATATATATATATATATATATTTTTTTTTTTTTTTTTTTATCCCAGCCCCTGTCCCTGCAGGAGGTATTTTGCCTTTTGGTAGGCCATCATTGTAAATAAGAATTTGTTCTTAACTGACTTAGTTAAGAACAGTTAAATAAAGGTTAAATAAAAAATACTGCACTGGTCTGGTTAAGCATTTACCATAGTTGCAGGAACTGTGCTGAAAGGACCATGTGAAATTTATAACAGCAATTGACAATGCTAACTTCCTAGTAAGTAAACAGTTTAAACGTACCACCTGAGGACTTCACCCCGAGAAGCATGACACCATCTTTGGTGCTGTCCGGCCTGCTCTGGAAAGAGGCACTGCAAAGAGGAGAGAGCAGAGCATATTGGGAGTAAAATACAGTATTTTTCTTTAAAAGATGATGGTATATTTGAACTATTCAAATGGGGTTCTGTCTAAATGGTATCTTCATTTACAGTCCAAAGACTATACTTACTTTTCTGTTCCATTATCAATTGCCTCTGTTCAGGGAGAAAAAAAAAGTGTGATACTTTGTAATGTCAATAGACTTCTGTGTATGTAGACATAGTGGTGTGCAGAGTCACATCTAATTCAGTCATTATGTAATACCTGTGTGATCGTGGACCTTCATGGATTTAAATTTGAGAACGAAGATGACAGCAGCCCCCACAACTCCCAGGACTGGCAAAAGAATCCACAGCAGCTTCTTATCTGAAGACAAAGAGGAAGCACATCTTTCTTTAGTGTGGCAGACAGAACTGTTGTTTTTCATATACTATGAGAAGTTGGATTAGTACCATTGTTGGAACTATGTGTCATGTAGCCAATTTATGTTGTAATCGAACATGGCTTGACTAATGACTTTGTACACACACACACACACACACACACACACACACACACACACACACACACACACACACGCACACTGACAACCCAGTCAAATGTGAAGTGTGTGCACCCTCTGGTGGGTGTGTTGTTGGTAGAACATAGATCAGGGATAGGCAACCCTGGTGCGGCACTCCATGTTTTTGATTTAATCGACCTGGAAGACCAGGTTTGTTGGATTTAGGCAATTAGCTCAGTTGATCAGGTGTGGTGCCTAGTTGGAACACAATCCTGCAGTACCTGCAGCACTCCAGGAACAGGGTTGCCTACCACTGACATAGTGTTGAGGTAAATGGGCTCATAAAGTTGCTACATTACCTGATTTAGTAGTAACCGGCTCTTCACCTCCAGCCTGGTGATCTGAGTAGAGAAATAACATACTGTAAAACTCAATACACTCTGTAACGTGATTTACAGTATGCAGTAAATTCTATGATAACCTTTATGAACTTTCAAAAACCATTCGAAAGAGATGATAGTTCCATTAATTGGAACTTGTCATCTGGATAATGTATCTATTTAAAATGTTATGTTTATTTTTCTGACTGTGTGTTTTTCAGTGTGAGGTACATTTGTGTCAATGTGAGTTAATTTCTATACAGATGATAGTAGCAGAGAACCTATTAGGATCTTGACCCGCATTCCTATTTTCATTGTCTCCTTCCTGACCTGGAAACATTATAATTTGTATCATTATACCATCTTGTTCATTTACAGGTAGTGGACAAATAAGTACATTGAGGGTAGGGTTGCAAAGCTACTAATGATTTACCAAAGTTACCATATTCAGTAATTTGGGTAATGAACAGGTAATTTATGGCAATCTATGGTAACTTTGATAATTTATACTTGAATAACTTTCAAAAATTGTATTCATATATAGTATTCATTACAAAAAATAATGCTAGATGCTTTTTTTCATTAAACAGGCCATTTTCTCTTGAAACATATGGTCTATCCACTAGAAATTAATGGAAAATATGGATACAGGTCTAACAATGAATACTATATATACTGTATATACAGTACCAGTTAAAAGTTTGGACACACCTACTCAATCAAGGGTTTTTCTGTATTTTTACTGTTTTCTACATTGTCTAATAATAGTGAAGACATCAAAACTATGAAATAACACATATAGAATCATGTAGTAACCAAAAAAGTGTTAAACAAATCAAAATATATTTTATATTTGAGATTCTTCAAATAGCCACCCTTTGCCTTGATGACAGCTTTGCACACTCTTGGCATTCTCTCAACCAGCTTCATGAGGTAGTCACCTGGAATTTCAATTTCAATTAACAGGTGTGCCTTCTTAAAAGTTAATTTGTGGAATTTCTTTCCTTCTTAATGCGTTTGAGCCAATCAGTTGTGTTGTGACAAGGTAGGGGTGGTATACAGAAGATAGCCCTGTTTGGTAAAAGACTAAGTCCATATTATGGCAAGATCAGCTCAAATAAGCAAAGAGAAACAACAGTCCATCATTACTTTAAGACATGAAGGTCAGTCAATACGGAACATTTCTAGAACTTTTAAAGTTTCTTCAAGTGCAGTCGTAAAAACCATCAAGTGCTATGATGAAACTGGCACTCATGAGGGCCACCACAGGAATGGAAAACCCAGCGTTATCTCCGCTGCAGAGGATAAGTTCATTAGAGTTACCTGCCTCAGAAATTGCAGCCCAAATAAATGCTTCACAGAGTTCAAGTAACAGACACATCTCAACATCAACTGTTCAGAGGAGACTGTGTGAATCAGGCCTTCATGGTCGCAAGTTATTGGTTCAGTGGGTTATTTGATGGAACATACGTGAATAAAGCAGATTGACAGTAAATGGTACCTTTCCCTTCTGGTCTGGAGGTGGTCAAGGATCCTGGTGAAGAACCTCTGTGCTGTCTCTGCAGTGACAGTGCAGTTGTCTGAATAACTGAAGAATGACAATTTTAGCTTTACTGTAATCAGTAGGCTATTTCCTCTTACTGAGCAGAAGGTATATTTAACCCAATGCTTTGCTTGCTATCATCTAACTTATCTCTATTGGAAGGGGTAACGTAATCTCCTCTTACCTTGTAAATCAGGCTGAACTGTTGTCAGATCTTGTTCACTCTTGGGAACAGTTTTTCTGGCCTTGGGTTCTTTTACCCCCGCTAAAGGGGTAGAATGCACTCGTTTAGAGCATTTCTAACATTTAAGATCTGGGGCAGTATGTGTCAAGCATCTTAGCAGGAGTGCTGATCTAGGATCAGGTCCCTCCTGTTCACGTAATCTTATTAATTGTGATCTAAAAGGTAAGACTGATCCTAAATCAGCACTCTGAGATCCATGATATATGGTCGACCCCTGGTTATTATCATTTGGTTATTCCAACAGCCATACATCTGTAGAGCTTATTTGACGTATGAGCACATCTAACCTAGGCTGTAGGAACTAAATCATAGAAATACAGTTTATAGAGCAGACTGTAGTCAGTTTTTCTTTTCAAATGAAATTTCAATGGCCAAGTCTCACCATCATCCTTGGCAGGTGAAGATGTGGAACTCATTGAGAGTGGTGGTAGGGATGAATTCTTTGTCTTTTCTGGTGTTAGTGTTGTTGCTGGTTTTGGCGTGTCAGTTACTGTGACAGATTTGTCCTTCGTCTCTGGAATGTAAAATCAGTCTAAGAGCAGAGTTTCTACACCAGCATACTGTACCTCTCTCTAAAGAGGAACACGTTCTAATGTTACAATTTCCTAAGGTTTTGACAGTTATTTGAACTAGAGATTAATACAGCAGTTTAAATCTGAGACCATGTTTTGATATGTTTTCTTTTACTTACTGGATGTGGTCACAGAAGCGTTGGTAGCAACAACGGTTGTAGGGACAGTTCCAGTGGAAACAGTGGGAACACCTGCACTGGGTGTCTCAGTTGCTATAATGACAGATCAAAGATGTTCTAACTCAGTAGTGTACAATAAGATGCAAATCATCAAAAAGTAACAGCAGGAGTTTTCTGTGATGAGAAAATCTTCGACTTAAAAATGCAACCAGCTTTTTTTGAATTACTATCACTGTTTATGTGTCTGCCTATTGTTCATCTCTTGAAATATGACCTCAATAATGCAAATATTTCATAATATACCTACGCAGAACTTGGCCTAATGAGAATTAATTAGGTTTCCCTGCTGCTGGTTCTGGTATTGGGTCTTCTGAAATTTTTTAACAATACTTCACTTCTGTGGCAACACCATAACCATACCGAAAGACAGGCAAAAAATAACTTCATGATTTAGTAAGTTGTTTGCGTTTTCAAGACTGAATGTGATATACTGTTGGTTAATACTTCCTGCTAAGAGAACCTGTAATTTTACCACATTTAGTAATAAGCTGCACCTGCAGACTAATTCTCAGTAAAGTGCGGCTCTAAATTCTAGAGGATGTGAACACTCCAAAGAGCTCACATTATGACAGATCAAAAGACACTATTTCTATCTTGGTCGCTAAAACATTTCCTCTGAAATAATTGTCCCTTTTTAGATCCAAAGATTATAAAATTGTGTCGTTCCTGTTTGGCATGGTTTGCAAGACCACTGTCTGGCATACATTTATTTTTGTATTTTTTTAATAGTCAGATTTTGACGATTCACCCCTGAGAAAGCCTCGTCTATGACACTTTGAGGTGGATATCCTCTGCTTCAGGCCCAGACCTGTGAAAAGCTGCATCCTGTCCCAGACAGAGTATTGTTGTCTCCTGGCCCCAACAGCCAAAGGGCCAGGCATGGTATCCTCTCTTCCCCCCCCGTCAGAGAGGGTCTTCTACAGCTTCAGCTTGACTGTCTTCGTGCCTGATGTTTCACAATGACTTTTGAGCACATAACCCAATACTTGACCCCTGCTTTTGCCTCTTTTTTTTTCTTGTACAGAGATCACTCCTCATCGGCAGTGTCGGCAGATGCCGCTACCCTTTCAGAATAAGTACTGTACCTTATGGCAACAGTAATAATCTATTTCCATGATACAGACAAATGGAAAGCGCAATCATTAAGTCTACATGGTTTCACCCTTTATCAATTTAGTTTTCTGTATATTATGGTGGGACTTATTTGCAAAGGAGAAAACAGCCATTTATCTCGACACTCTGGGGAGGCTTGCACTGCAGTGACCTTTGCTTGGGTGTTTCCTGCAGATGTTTAGATTCATGCTGGAAGGAGATTAGCTGCTGATTGGACCATTTCATTTCGAAAGGGACTCAGGACAATAATCTCTCCCTGTGAGAGAAGGGGCAGTTTGGTTCCCACTGGCTATCTGCAGTTCCAATCATGTCTCTGGGCAGCGCATGGCGGTTAACGGTCCTCTTGGATCCGTGACCATGCTCCAATCAAAACAAAAATTCTGGAGACTCTCTCATTAATTTGTCTTGGGCGTGTTTTTATTCCTAGATGTTTTGTCTTTGTTATCCAATGCTTTACGTCCCTCGAATAGATCACCAACGATGGCTAAACATGATCATAAGCCGACTTGAAATAAATTACACTTGAAATAGACTTGAAGTAAAGGTGTAAAGTGAATACACACCTAATATACACTATTTTAGGTGTACATTTTGTCTTTCAATAGACCTTTAGTAAAATAGGGTCCTGCCAATAACTTTGGTTGGTCTCCCTGTCGACATTCATGTTTTCCTGGTAACACTTGACGCAACTTAACACAAAGTGTTCAGAAATTGTAAACTACTTTATACATATTCATCAAATCAAATTTTATTGGTCACATACACGTGTTTAGCAGATGTTATTGCGGGCGTAGCGAAATGCTTGTGTTTCTAGCTCTGACAGTGCAGTAATGTCTAACAAGTAATATCTAACAGTTTCACAACATATACCCAAATACACATACAGTGGGGAGAACAAGTATTTGATACACTGCCGATTTTGCAGGTTTTCCTACTTACAAAGCATGTAGAGGTCTGTAATTTTTATCATAGGTACACTTCAACTGTGAGAGACGGAATCTAAAACAAAAATCCAGAAAATCACATTGTATGATTTTTAAGTAATTCATTTGCATTTTATTGCATGACATAAGTATTTGATACATCAGAAAAGCAGAACTTAATATTTGGTACAGAAACCTTTGTTTGCAATTACAGAGATCATACGTTTCCTGTAGTTCTTGACCAGGTTTGCACACACTGCAGCAGGGATTTTGGCCCACTCCTCCATCCAGATCCTTCAGGTTTTGGGGCTGTCGCTGGGCAATACAGACTTTCAGCTCCCTCCAAAGATTTTCTATTGGGTTCAGGTCTGGAGACTGGCTAGGCCACTCCAGGACCTTGAGATGCTTCTTACGGAGCCACTCCTTAGTTGCCCTGGCTGTGTGTTTCGGGTCGTTGTCATGCTAGAAGACCCAGCCACGACCCATCTTCAATGCTCTTACTGAGGGAAGGAGGTTGTTGGCCAAGATCTCGCGATACATGGACCCATCCATCCTCCCCTCAATACGGTGCAGTCGTCCTGTCCCCTTTGCAGAAAAGCATCCCCAAAGAATGATGTTTCCACCTCCATGCGTCACGGTTGGGATGGTGTTCTTGGGGTTGTACTCATCCTTCTTCTTCCTCCAAACACGGCGAGTGGAGTTTAGACCAAAAAGCTCTATTTTTGTCTCATCAGACCACATGACCTTCTCCCATTCCTCCTCTGGATCATCCAGATGGTCATTGGCAAACTTCAGACGGGCCTGGACATGCGCTGGCTTGAGCAGGGGGACCTTGCGTGCGCTGCAGGATTTTAATCCATGACGGCGTAGTGTGTTACTAATGGTTTTCTTTGAGACTGTGGTCCCAGCTCTCTTCAGGTCATTGACCAGGTCCTGCCGTGTTGTTCTGGGCTGATCCCTCACCTTCCTCATGATCATTGATGCCCCACGAGGTGAGATCTTGCATGGTGCCCCAGACCGAGGGAGATTGACCGTCATCTTGAACTTCTTCCATTTTCTAATAATTGCGCCAACAGCTGTTGCCTTCTCACCAAGCTGCTTGCCTATTGTCCTGTAGCCCATCCCAGCCTTGTGCAGGTCTACAATTTTATCCCTGATGTCCTTACACAGCTCTCTGGTCTTGGCCATTGTGGAGAGTTTGGAGTCTGTTTGAGTGTGTGGACAGGTGTCTTTTATACAGGTAATGAGTTCAAACAGGTGCAGTTAATACAGGTAATGAGTGGAGAACAGGAGGGCTTCTTAAAGAAAAACTAACAGGTCTGTGAGAGCCGGAATTCTTACTGGTTGGTAGGTGATCAAATACTTATGTCATGCAATAAAATGCAAATTAATTATTTAAAAATCATACAATGTGATTTTATGGATTTTTGTTTTAGATTCCGTCTCTCACAGTTGAAGTGTACCTATGATAAAAATTACAGACCTCTATAAGCTTTGTAAGTAGGAAAACCTGCAAAATCGGCAGTGTATCAAATACTTGTTCTCCCCACTGTAAATCTAAGTAAGCAATGGATTAAGAATATTTACACTGGGGGCGAAAAGTTTGGAATATTACTAATTCAAGGGTTTTTCTTTATTATTGTTATTTATTTATTATCTGACAATCACCGCATTCTTATTGGCATTCTTCTTGGCAGACTCAACAGCCTTGGTTTCTCAAATGACTGCCTTGCCTGGTTCTCCAACTACTTCTCAGACAGAGTTCAGTGTGTCAAATCGGAGGGCCTGCTGTCCGGTCCCCTGGCAGTCTCTATGGGGGTGCCACAGGGTTCAATTCTTGGGCCAACCCTATTCTCTATATACATCAACGATGTCGCTCTTGCCGCTGGTGACTCTCTGATCCATCTCTACTCAGATGACACCATTCTGTATACATCTGGCCCCTCTCTGGACACTGTGTTGGCTAACCTTCAAACAAGCTTCAATACCATACAACACTCCTTCCGTGGCCTCCAACTGCTCTTAAATGCTAGTAAAACTAAGTGCATGCTTTTCAATGAAACGCTGCCCGCACCCGCCCACCGGACTATCATCACTACTCTCGACGGGTCTGACTTGGAATACGTCGACACCTAGGCGTCTGGTTAGACTGTAAACTCAACTTCCAGACCATCTCCGTTCCAAAATTAAAACTAGAATCGGCTTCCTATTTTGCAACAAAGCCTCCTTCACTCATGCTGCCAAACATGCCTCCAAAACTCTACTCATTAAATTGGATGTAATCTATCACAGTGCCATCCGTTTTGTTACCAAAGCCCCATATACTACCCACCACTGCGACCTGTATGCTCTCGTTGGCTGGCCCTCATTACATATTCATCGCCAAACCCACTGGCTCCAGGTCATCCCCAAAGCCAACACCTCCTTTGGCCGGCCATTCCTTCCAGTTCTCTGCTGCCAATGACTGGAACGAACTGCAAAAATCATTGAAGCTAGAGGTTCCTATCTCCCTCACTAACTTTAAGCATCAGCTGTCAGAGCTGCTTATCGATTACTGCACCTGTATATAGCCCTTCTGTAAATAGCCCACCCTACTACCTCATCCCCATATTTATTATTTTAGCTCATTTTGCACTCCAGTATCTCTATTTGCACATCATCATTTGCACATCTGTCACTCCAGTGTTAATTCTAATCTGTAACTTATTTCGCCACTATGGCCTATTTATTGTCCTACCTTCCTAACCTTACTGCATTTTGCACACTCTGTATCTAGATTCTCTATTGTGTTATTGACTGTACGTTTGTTTTATTCTCATGTGTAACTCTGTGTTGTTTTTTGTCGCACTGCTTTGCTTTGTCTTGGCCAGGTCGCAGTTGTAAATGAGAACATGTTCTCAACTGGCCTACCTGGTTAAATGAAGGTGAAAAAAAAAAAAAAAAAGAGAATGCCATGAGTGTGCAAAGCTGTCATCAAGTGTGGCTACTTTGAAGAATCTCAAATATAAAATACATTTTGATTTGTTTACTACATGATTCCATATGTGTTATGTCATAGTTTTGATGTCTTCACTTTTATTCTGCAATTTAAAAATGTGTGCAAATAAAGAAAAACCTTTGAATGAGTAATATTCCAAACTTTTGGCCCCCAGTGTACATATTTGGATGAGCGATGTCAGAGTGGCATTGGTCTAAGATACAGTGGCATAGTATAGAATACAGTATATACCAATGAGATGGGTGATGTAATATGTACTTTATAAATATTAATTACGCCTTATTAAGGTTTGTGTCTGTACCTTTCTCCACATGGGGCTGACCAGGATAATATTCATTATTTTGGGAACACTACACAAGATTCCCATCGACAACAATAAAAAAACAACGCTGCTCTTATCTCAGGCTCGGGCAAATGGAAAAACCCACTTAGGAATCACTGGACGTCCCTGGAGAAATGTTCAGCGTGTGAGCCTGTCTGTTAGAACAACTCCCAGACATACTGTGTTGCATGTCATACTATGACATAATAAATGATCCAAATGTCCATATACAAGATTTTTTGTTGCAAACCAAGTCTGATTAAGATGGTATGTGAATACAACAGCCAATTACTTATCAAGACAAAATAACAAAAAACACTACAAACTACTGGTAAGTCATAAAAGTTTATTAATCTAACAGCGCTCGACACAGCTGTGTATCTTTTTTAATCCATTACTGACTGAAACTTTTATGAAAATGTTCTGTCTATGCGACAATAGATCCTTTGTCACCACATGTGATCTCCTATCCAAGTAAGTTTGTAGTTATTTTTGACTCCCAAAAGCAGATCTAAATTTCCCTGTAGGCTTACCTGTAGTGAGCAGCTGGAGTGGGGTTAGAAGGAGGATGAGTAGGGTTATCCTAACGGTCTTCATGGTGGTTCTACTGAGCGTTCCCCACCTGGGTCCTTCTTAGGGTTCTTCAGAGCTGTGTGAGCCTCTGCTATCAACCAGTGGAAAAGTTGTTCAAATTCTTGCCGATTGCTGCTAATTGGCACTTCCTTTAGATAGAAAAATGGGAGGAAGTAGATCAGCTTCCCTTGAGGGCGGAGGGTAGGGCGAGGCTGCTTTGGAAAAGTGGGAGTCCCAGCCTGGATAGGAACTTCGCCCCTAAGGTGTGTATGTACTTCATCGCCAACTCCTGTCACTTATTATTTCCTGCTCTCACGTTGCAGGTGTGAAGGAGTCTAGTAAGTGTCTCAGACTAGGGTTGGGTTGTGTATGATCCAAAACATGTACAGATGTAGGATCTTAATGTAGGATCTTTGATCTGTCATCAGGGAAATAGTTTTGCCTCAAACTGAACTGCATGTTCAGCTTTTCAGCTTACCCTTGAGACATCCACATTTTCAAAGGAACTGTTACAAGTAATTGTTACACTTGTTATGTGAACCATGCTCACTAAAACCAATATAGTGGTCAGTTGCAACACTCGTTTTACCTTTTTAATATAGTAATCAGGCCAGGCTTGCTCCCTCTCTGAACTCTAGAATCAGCATTGTTCTCCTACCCTGCCTCAATTCTGATTTGTTGGTAACACAAATGACGGTATATTGGCAACAATTTGATATACAGCCCTTTTTCGCTGCAAGTCTTCCCTAAGTCGTTGTAAATGAGAATGCGGCAATTCATAATAAGTGCAAAACATTTTTTTTTACCCTCTTGTTTACATGACAAAAAACTACACTGTAAACCCAATTATTAGATGTATTATGTAATTATATAACACAATAGAATTGCAATGAAAATAAATGCAATATTGTTTGATAAATTAATGTAAGGGACTGAGTGTCAATTATTTTAGTGTGAAGTGTTAGATGCAAAAAATTACTGTCAACACAATGTGTTGCACTGTCTAGAGATCACTTAACACTCTATTGCAACAATACTAAATAGGCTACATCTCAGCATCATGACCTATAGCAACTTAAAGCCATCAATTTGATTATTCATAATTTCAATTAATTATTTTAAAAAGTATGAGTATTATAAAAAGTATTATGCATATTTCATATATTCAAATACGCTCATTATTGGTTTTTTTTCAATGGGATTGGTGAAGTCAGCTCATTGTGGAAGAAAAGGAAAGAGGCAGATGAGTGTGAAGCGGCTAGCATACTATTGACGACGTCTTCCATTGTTCTTTGTTTTCATACGAGTGTCACGCACGCAGATGACCTTGTACTGGGTGCTTGAGAATGTTATTGTTATAGTATTGCGGTTGCAGACATTCAATTCCCCCGTATGAAGAACATGAGCCTCTAGCGGATTAAAACAACAGATCTAAAGAACTTCTGCATAGTTCTATTGAATTAGCATTCTAAATCCAGATATGTGCTTGCTAGAGGATTTGATGCAATAGTCGATTTGCAAGAAGGCGCAAGTAACAAAGCACAAACATTTTGAAAATGTAAACAAATTATATCACATTAGAGTGAATCCTCTCTTTAAAAAGTGTAGGGCCAGGATTCAATCCAATTGGGCTTTGCGGCTATGCACCGACATATCCAGTTTTACCCGTGAATGTGGTCTCCGTGAAGGCAGGAATATTGTCTTTAATAGGTGCATAGCCGACAAAAAGCGCGATCGGATTAACTTAGAGCTTTACCTGTGAGGTTTATTACTTTGGTCCTTTCCAAAGTCAAGGCTCTGGCCTTCCCTAAACAGGATGTTAGAACCTGCTTCCTTCCATTGTGCATTGTGACTCATGTACAACTGAACAAGTCTGACAAGGGCCCCTGGGAGGGACTCCATATCTGTTAACATCTGGCTGCAGCTCTACCTCACACTTGTGACTCTGTCAGAGCCGCACCAAACCAGTCTTAAATGTTGGTGGCACTGGGCTATTTTTTTATGATATGCAGTGTGGCTTTAAAAAGCTAACATTTGTTAACACACTTTCTGATTTATTTAACTAACTGGGGCTTAATCTTGACAAATGTCAGGCTCTGGCCATAGGGAGTACCGTTTGGCCAAGGTCAGAGCCTGACAGATCTAGGTATTCTAGAACTATGTGTTTTTGGTTTCGTGTTGAATCCCCAATTGGAGACAGCTGCGATTAGTTGTCTCTGATTGGGGATTCTATTTAAATTGATCTACCTCACACGTTTGTGTGGGTCATTGTTGAATGTCATCGGCTATGTACGTGTGTTTCAGTTTTCATTGTTTTGTTGTGTATAGTTCGTTACATTCAAGTAAGTGAGTAAATAAACATGTCGAACTATCACTGCGCTGCGCCTTGGTCTATTCCTACACCCGATCGTGACAGAATGACCCACCCAAACCAGACCAAGCAGCGTAACTGGGGAGAGAAGGAGGAGGATTATTGGAGTCAGGACACCACGGGCTTCGTGGAGGAGAGGAAGGACCGAGAGTGGACAGCCCCGAAGGTACCCCATATGGAAGGTGGGGGGTTGTGGGGTCCATGGGACGCGCGGAACCAGGAGGAGGAGAAGCGGCTGAGGAGATATTTTGGGTGGACCGAGGAAGAGGACGAGAGACATCGTTCGGTCTCCGGCCCCAGTATCAGATCTCCAGCGCGCTCCCTGCCTACCCAACCCACGCGCCTCCTCAGCCCTGTACGTCCAGCAACAGCTTCCCGTACCAGAGGAACAGCGCGTGTTCCCAATACAGGGACCCCAGTACCAGCTCCACGAGTCCAGCCGTCGGATAGCCAACCCAGGTTGGAAGAGCAACTCCCACCCCTCCCGCCTCCGACGGTCGAAAACAGGAAAACGCCGGAGGGTTTTTTCAATCGATCGTCGGAGGAACAAACTAAGTGGTGGAGAGCCTGGGTGGCCCTTCCTCCTGAGGCCGAGCCCAGCCCTCACGTTCGGGAGATAGAGGAGGCGGGGAGTTTCGAGGCCAGATTGGAGATCTGGCGGAAGCGTCTTGCTAACCGCTTTCCAGAGGAAAAGAGGGAGGAGGGGCCGGAGCTCCTCGCCAGGCCGGTGTCCAGTCCGGGACCAGTAGTGAGGTCAATCGAACAGCTGTTGCGTTTCTCTGCACTACTGTCCGGGCGGGGCAAGGCAGCCGATCGGGCTTCGGAACTCTCTTCCTCTCCCGGTCGAGGGTCCAGCACTACATCTCCCGTACCTGCTCCTCACCCCAGACCACCGGTTCACCTCCACAATCAGGTACAGCCCATGCCTGCTCCTTGCACCAGATCCCCAATACGTGGGATCAGCCCTGAACCTCCTGCGAAGGTCAGCGCCCCGCCACCTCCTGCGAAGGTCAGCGCCCCGCCACCTCCAGCGAAGGTCAGCGCCCCGCCACCTCCAGCGAAGGTCAGCGCCCCGCCACCTCCAGCGAAGGTCAGCGCCCCGCCACCTCCTGCGAAGGTCAGCCGCCCTGAAACTCCACCGGAGCCCAGTCCGGGTCCAGCAGTCTGCTATGCTCCAGCGCCGGAGCCGTTCGCTCCACCGGTGCCCAGTCCGGGGCCGGTCGTCTGCTGCGCTCCAGCGCCGGAGCAGTCCGCTCCACCGGTGCCCAGTCCGGGGCCGGTCGTCGGCTCAACTCCAGCGCCGGAGCAGTCCGCTCCACCGGTGCCCAGTCCGGGGCCGATCGTCTGCTCAACTCCAGCGCCGGAGCAGTCCGCTCCACCGGTGCCCAGTCTGGGCCGGTCGTCTGCTCCGCCCCAGCGCCAGAACCGGAGCGTTCTGCCACACCGGTGCCCTGTCCGGTTCCGGTCGTCGGTACCGCTCCATGGCCGGAGCCGTTCACCATGCCAGGTTCCAGTCCGGGACTGGTCATCGGACGCGTGTCAGGGAGGAAGGTATCCACTTCACCGGGGCCGGAGCCGCCACCGAAGTGGATTGTTCCTCACACCTCCCATGCCATTTGTTTTGAAAATTTTTCCATGGTTTGATTGTCGCGGCCAGGAGTCCGCGCCTTAGAGGGGGGGTTCTGTCAGGCTCTGGCCATAGGGAGTACCGTTTGGCCAAGGTCAGAGCCTGACAGATCTAGATATTCTAGAACTATGTGTTTTTGGTTTTGTGTTGAATCCCCAATTGGAGACAGCTGCGATTAGTTGTCTCTGATTGGGGATTCTATTTAAGTTGATCTACCTCACACGTTTGTGTGGGTCATTGTTGAATGTCATCGGCTATGTACGTGTGTTTCAGTTTTCATTGTTTTGTTGTGTATAGTTCGTTACATTCAAGTAAGTGAGTAAATAAACATGTCGAACTATCACTGCGCTGCGCCTTGGTCTATTCCTACACCCGATCGTGACAACAAATCACTATCAATGACCATTAATGTTGTTGTTACTATTATTATGGTCCAATAAATAATCATCTGTTTCACTCTACTCTTTGGGAATACAGCCAACACTTTCTCTGGAAAAAGTAACCCTCCCTCTGCAAAAACACAGTCACATATTCCCACATCATTCAGTGTGGACTGGATGCTTAACTCTAAAAGCACCAACAGGGGTAAAAAATGTTTTGCTTTGTCAAGCAATTAATTATGAACAACAACAAAAACATGATTTCTATGTTATGTAATCTATATTTTGTATACTAGTGGTGTGCACTCGAATGAACATTTTGTTGAAAATGTGGAATAGTCAACTTTGTGATAAAAGCACCAAATTTGGCATAGAAGTAGATGTATGTATCCTGAAAATATATAGATACGGACCCACCCCAGATTTGACCCCAGATAGATGTTCAAGTTTTTTTTTACCCAAAACACCCTCAGGCCATTTTCTTTGTCATTATGGGGTATTGTGTGTAGGTGGATGAGAGTTAAAAAAAGATATATTTTAGAATAAGGCTGTAATGTAACAAAATGTGGAAATAGTCTGAATACTTTCTGAATGCACTGTATGCCTTCTTTTTTTGCTGTGGTATCATTTTGGTATTGAGTATCGTGATGGGATCGGATATTGTAATACTAAACCTGGTATCAGTATTAAAGTCAAAATTCTGATATCGGGACAACACTGACCCTGAGTAACTAAATCCGTACCAATAAGCAGTAACGCTTGTTATTATTATTATTGTAGTGATTATCATAGTAGTTTAATGGTGGTAGTGGCTGTAACATAACAAAATGTGTAAAAAGTCAAGGGGTCTGAATACTTTCCTAATGCACTGTAATCAATATGAATTCGGAGGTCAGAAATTGTTAAATATTAAAGCATTAGACCTCTCACTAAAGGCTTCAGTCATACAAAAGTTATACTTAAATCCAAACTGGTTTTCTAGCAGATTAGGAAGAATGTCTCACCCCATGTTTAAAAAAAAAAGCCATAGAAAGTTGGTTTCCATTTCAGTTTAATCCACCAGAAAAGACAGAACAAATATTACAACAAATATTATGGTTAAAATCCAAAATACTAATTGATAAAAAAAACTATACATTTGAAAAAAATAATAATTGTATAATCTTTGTAAATAATATCATAAAAATATATGGAAATGTCTGCTCTACTCAAAATTACAACCAACTAATTGCAGCATTATCATAAAAATGGAAGAGGGAAATGAAAGGTGGAGAAAGTAAGAATCTTGTAGGTCAGCCAAAATTGTTTAAAGAAAATTGTGATAAATAGAAAAGTATACCAGTTTCATTTAAGGACCAATAAATTGACAGGTGAGCCATATAGATTGCAAAATAGTTGGGACGAGATTTTCGATGTACCCATTCCATGGCATATGAACTAATACACAAAACAAACTTAAAGAGTTTTCCCATTTAAATGAACATACAAAATTATGTTGGCTGACAATGTGTTGGCTACGCTATCCTTACGAACCACACAGCATATCATTACAGCAGTAGCTACTACCAGTATGTTAGCTAGCTACCTCGTTAGTTGGCTACTAATACATCGAACTTGCCAGTATATTAACTATATGCTATCTAACTAACTACCCAAAGTTTATTGACTTGATTATTCAAAAAAGTGTTAACCAAATAAAAATACATATTTGAGATTCTTCAAAGTAGCCACCCTTTGCCTTGATGACAGCTTTGCACACTCTTGGCATTCTCTCAACCAGCTTCATGAGGTAGTCACCTGGAATGCATTTCAATTAACAGGTGTATACAAGGTAGAGGTGGTATACAGAAGATAGCCCTATTTGGTAAAATACCAAGTACATATTATGGCAAGAATAGCAAAGAGAAACAAAAGTTTCTTCAAGTGCAGTCGCAAAAACCATCAAGTGCTATGATGAAACTGGCTCTCATGAGGACCGCCACAGGAAAGGAAGACCCAGAGTTACCTCTGCTGCAGAGGGTAAGTTCATTAGAGTTACCAGCCTCAGAAATTGCATCCCCAAAAAATGTTTCACAGAGTTCAGGTAACAGACTCATCTCAACATCAACTGTTCAGAGGAGGCTGTGTGAATCAGGCCTTCATGGTCGAATTGCTGCAAAGAAACCACTACTAAAGGACACCAATAAGACCTCAACCCAATTGAGATGGTTTGGGATGAGTTGGAACCCCAGATGAAGGAAAAGCAAGTGCTCAGCATATATGGGAACTCCTTCAAGACCATTGGAAAAGCATTCCAGGTGAAGCTTGTTGAGAGAATGCCAAGAGTGTGCAAAGCTGTCATCAAGGAAAAGGGTGGCTACTTTGAAGTATCTAAGATCTAAAATATATATTTGAACACTTTTTTGGTTACTACATGATTCCATATGTGTTATGAAATAAATAGTATGCTATAAATAAGATCATTATGACTGTTTTGGTGAACGCTTTTTCATCATCACTCAGTCATCATGCAAGAATGTCCAAAAGAGTATATATTTAGGATGTAATACATTTAATTTGTTATGTTTACATTGACTTGAAATCTTAGAATAGGAATACACCACACACAAATAAACAGTTTCATTTAAGTTGAAATACATGCACAATTTTTATTGAACAGTAATATAAAATACTTTTTAATAGTTGTGAGTGCATGCTTCATCTGCCAACTGTTTTGAAGTTAAATTACAAAAGCAAGGCTTTATGTCGCGTAGTGAATTACTTGGGCACTTAAGCAGTTAAAAAAAAAAAAAAAGGTCTATGGAGTTTTTTCGTTTTATCTTAAAGTATTAAGCAGTAACAAACCTGTAACTGATATACAAAGCAGAGTTCCAAATAATACAAATAATAATAATAATAATAATGATTCTAATCAAATTACACTTTCTGTGGCACATTTTACAAAAACAGAAGAAACATTTCTAAACCATTAAATGACACTAACAGTTATCATGCATTTTGAGTTCCACATGTAACCACAAACCTCACAAGAACTGTCAAACATGCTAAACTTAAAAGCGCATGTTAAAAATATTATTCCTTTTCCATCTCAGACAGTTAAATGCTTCAATTATAAAAGTTGAAGGCATATAAAGCATTATCATGGGTTTCCTTTAATGAATGCTGATATACATTTCCAGTATATATTCACTATGCACACTACATTTAAAAACAGGCCTCCGTAGCCAAGGCATTCAATTAATTTATCCATTCCTTTGTTTCATTTGATAAAACATGCATAGGCAAACACTTTCCGTTTTTTCTTTTTTTTTTTTCTTACACAATATAGGTTCTTTATGTTTACTTTGTTCGCAGTACTTTAAAAAGAGAAAAATTAACACTCACACAATTCCAGCAAAGCCACAATAAAATCTATAACCCCAAAAAACAACAAAAACATATTTGCAAATAATATAAATGTAAATTCCAGTTATGAAACTCCCCAAACAATTGTTATTCATCACCAAGGTAATAATTAGCCATTTTCCAGAAATCTGGGTCAAAAGCACACACCAAATGAACCTGAGGTAAGCATAATCTGTACAAAACAATAAAACTTTAAATTTTTTGGCATTTCAACAATGTTGCAACATTCTTTTTAAGACTGCCTAATTTATTTCAGAGCCATTTTATAATAAGAGTAGCAAAAACGTTATCAATAAATAGTCCTTATTTAGTTTGTACACCTTTATATGTTAAAAACATGTTTTTTTATGTTTTGCCCTTTTTAGTGCTGTATTTTGTAAACGTACAATAGTTAGTAAGAAGTTACATAACATTTCCATATACAGTAAAACCGGGCTCTCCAACCCTGTTCATGGAGAGCAACCAGCCTGTAGGTTTTCACTCCAACCCTAATCAAGAGCTGATTCTAATAATTAGCTGGGTGATAAACTGAATAAGCTGAGCCCTGCAGTAAAATGGGCGTGGGGCTTTCATAACACATCTCTCTCTCGCTGGGTTTTGAGTGAAAACCTACATGAGGGTTGCTTTCCAGGAACAGGGTTGGAGAGCCCTGCAGTAAAATGAGCGAGGCTCTCTCTCTCTCTCTCTCTCTCTCTCTCTCTCTCTCTCTCTCTCTCTCTCTCTCTCTCTCTCTCTCTCTCTCTCTCTCTCTCTCTCTCTCTCTCTCTCTCTCTCTCTCTCTCTCTCTCTCTCTCTCTCTCTCTCTCTCTCTCTCTCTCTCAGAGAGTGAGAGAGAGAGAGAGAAAGAATCAAGCACGTCATCACCAGCTTCGAGGAGGCCAAGGGCCTGAAAAAGTGAACGAGCGATAACTTTCCGTAGGAGGAGGGTGGTATAACGCCCTACCCTGGTCGCCACAGGCTGCCAACAGCACCCACCACCAGCCGTGGTGGAGCGTGCGCCTTCACTGGATGTTGCTGCTGCTGTCCTTGGCCTCCGTGCCATTGGTCTCCGAGGACAGAGCCTTGTTGAGGGAGTTGAGGCTGGCGTCAGAGGGGAGGCCATCCCGCCTCGGGGGCATCCGCTCGTTGATGCGGTCCAGGCCCTTGGCCTCCTCAAAGCTGGTGATTTTGTGCTGGGGCGAGAAGCCCTTGATGGCTGGAGGATGGAGAAGGGAATGAGGGGAAAATGGAGGGAACAGGGGATTTAGAGAAGACATGTACAATATTTAATAAGGTTACTTACAGTTGAAGTCGGAAGTTTACATACACCTTAGACAAATACATTTAAACTCAGTTTTTCACAATTCCTGATATTTAATACTAGTAAAAATTCCCAGTTTTAGGTCAATTAGGATCACCACTTATTTTAAGAATGTGAAATGTCAGAATAATAGAGAGAATTATTTATTTCAGCTTTTATTTCTTTCATCACATTCCCAGTGGAACAGAAGTTTACATGCACTCAATTGGGATTTGGTAGCATTGCCTTTAAATTGTTTAACTTGGGTCAAACGTTTCAGGTAGCCTTCCACAAGCTTCCCACAATAAGTTTGGCCCATTCCTCCTGACAGAACTGGTGTAACAGAGGCCTCCTTGCTCGCACACGCCTTTTCAGTTCGGCCCACAAATTTTCTATAGGATTGAGGTCAGGGCTTTGTGATGGCCACTCCAATACCTTGACTTTGTTGCATACTTCCGAAGTTGTGGCAAAATGGCTTAAGGACAACAAAGTTTCCTCCAACATCTTCACAAGGTCCTTTGCTGTTGTTCTGGGATTTATTTGCACTTTTCGCACCAAATTACATTAATCTCTAGGAGACAGCACGCGTCTCCTTCCTGAGCGGTATGTCGGCTGCGTGGTCCCATGGTGTTTATACTTGCATACTATTGTTTGTACAGATGAACATGGTACCTTCAGGCATTTGGAAATTGCTCCCAAGGATGAACCAGACTTGTGGAGGTCTACAATGTTTTTTCTGAGGGATGATTTCTTTAGATTTTCCCATGATGTCGAGCAAAGAGGCACTGAGTTTGAAGGTAGGCCTTGAAATACATCCACAGGTAGACCTCCAATTGACTCAAATGATGTTAATTAGCCTATCAGAAGCTTCTAAAGCCATCATTTTTTTATTTTTTATTCTGGAATTTTCCAAGCTGTTTAAAGGCACAGTCAACTTAGTGTATGTAAACCTCTGACCCACTGGAATTGTGATATAATGAATTATAAGTGAAAAAATCTGTCTGTAAACAATTTCTGGAAGAATTACATGTGTCATGCACAAAGTAGATGTCCTAACCGACTTGCCAAAACTATACTTTGTTAACATGAAATCTGTGGAGTGGTTGAAAAATGAGTTTTAATTATTTCAACCTAAGTGTATGTAAACTTCCGACTTCAACTGTATTTCTGGTTCAGAAGCACAAACACACACATACACATCAGTGTGTTCGGGTTGTCTTTGGTTTTGTTCAGACTCAATAATTAATTGTGACAGGAATCAACTCGTGATGAAAAAATAATGAATTCCATACAACAAATAAAAATATATTTTTCTGAAATGGTTGACTATATAAACCATTGTACTGAATGGAAAAATCACTTGATGTTTGTTAGCAGAGCAGAGGCTTAGTAGGCCAACCCACAGAAACCACAGCATCAACATAACAATATAGTTATTTGTGAGAAAAATATTATACTATGCTATACTATGCTTCTCTCAATAGCATTAGACCAATGGGCATTTCATCTGCTTAGTGTTTTCATAGAAAAAACTGCAGTATGAATGCAAACTGGGTGTGTGTATTTATAAGTATGTACAGTGCTTTGCAAAAGTATTCATCCCCCTTGGTGTTTTTTTCCTATTTTGTTGCATTACAACCTGTAATTTAAACTGATTTTTATTTGGATTTTATGTAATGGACATACACAAAATAGTCCAAATTGGTGAAGTGAAATTTTAAAAATAACTTGTTTCAAAGAATTATAAAAAATAAAAATGCAAAAGTGGTGTGTTCATACAGTATGTATTCACCCCCTTTTCTATGAAGCCCCTAAATAAGATCTGGTGCAACCAATTATCTTCAGAAGTCACAATCTAAGTGTCACATGATCTGTCACATGATCTCAGTATATATACACCTGTTCTGAAAGGCCCCAGAGTCTGCAACACCACTAAGCAAGGGGCACCACCAAACAAGTGCACCATGAAGACCAAGGAGCTCTCCAAACAGGTCAGGGACAAAGTTGTGGAGAAGTACAGATCAGGGTTGGGTTTAAAAAAAATATCTGAAACTTTGAACATCCCACGGAGCACCATTAAATACATTATAAAAAAAATGGAAAGAATATGGCACCACAACAAACCTGCCAAGAGAGGGCCGCCCACCAAAACTCACAGACCAGGCAAGGAGGGCATTAATCAGAGGCAACAGAGACCAAAGTTAACCCTGAAGGAGCTGCAACTTTAAGGACCACTTTAAGCCGTACACTCCACAGAGCTGGGCTTTACGGAAGAGTGGCCAGAAAAAAAGCCATTGCTTAAAGAAAAAAATAAGCAAACACGTTTGGTATTCGCAAAAAGGCATGTGGGAGAAGGTATTCTGGTCAGATGAGACTAAAATTGAGCTTTTCGGTCATCAAGGAAAACACTATGTCTGGCGCAAACCCTACACCTCTCATCACCCCATTCCCACAGTGAAGCATGGTGGTGGCAGCAGCATCATGCAGTGGGGATGTTTTTCATCGGCAGGGACTGGGAAACTGGTCAGAATTGAAGGAATGATGGATGGCACTAAATACAGGGAAATTCTTGAGGGAAACCTGTTTCAGTCTTCCAGAGATTTGAGACTGGGACGGAGGTTCACCTTCCAGCAGGACAAGGACCCTGAATAGTTTTTTTTGTCTTATTTCTTGTTTGTTTCACAATAGAAAAATATTTTGCATCTTCAAAGTGGTAGGCATGTTGTGTAAATCAAATGATACAAACCCCACACATTATTTTTTGGATTCCAGGTTGTAAGGCAACAAAATTGGAAAAATGCCAAGGGTGGTGATTACTTTCGCAAGCCACTGTATAGAACTTAACTTCTTAATGCAGAGACATTTGAACACTTAAATGATACATTCTATATATTTTTTATTCTCATCTTGGAATATCATAGGTATAAACCATCCCATGTAGTGTTCATTCTGCCTTTTGAAGACTGAAGAGAACTATAATACAATCAATATGAACAATTTATCAGAGTAAATGACAACACAATACCAACACCAAATTATCGTAATTATATAACCCGTTTTGACAAATGGATTACATAACTGAACATGATCCTACTGAAGAGGGTATGTCTGGTGCTGGAGGTAAATAGGTTTTCATTGTACCAGGACATATTTACAAAAGTAAAAACACTGCTGATATATCACATAATTCACTTTCAAGCAGAAAAGTATGATAAGTCAATTATGAGATTAAATGTGTAAGTAAATAGTGTAACAAAACAACAACAACAGTAAAAACAATATTTTGTAACTAATTATCTATCAAAAATATAAACCTGAAGATATTTGACTGCATATTGCATAAAGGCACAATTGAAAACACCTGAGGACCCCCAGGACCAGACCTCCCCACCACTGTACTACACAAACAAAACCACCAAGAAAATGGAAACGAGAAAAATTAATGGTAAATAGAGAGTGGGGCCCACATACACTGAAACATACAGTATACCACAGAAAAGGTACTACAACAGTGAGCCTACGCTCACATACATACTACTACACTACTACAAAAGGTACTTGTTGCTAACCACTTGTTAAGCCTGCTCAGAACATGCAGCAAAATACTAAGGGTCAAGGGGACTATAGTGGTTGTCAGCAGTTACATTTTCAGGAGATCCTTTTTCTGGATCACCATTTTGGAGGAATTTGAGATATTATTAAATGATGGGTGTGGAGAGAGGGTGCTGATGGGTCTTGTAGTTGTGTTGCTGCATAGTACAGGTCAGACACAGGTTATTAGCAGCTCAACAGAGAGAACACGACACAGCAGGGCCACAGAGGAACCACATGGAGAAAGAAGCTAAAAGAGCCTCGACACTGATGCGCGACATCCTCTAGGGGGCGCTCATGAGGAGTCGCTGAACAATTCCAACATAAATAGCAGCTAGCTAGCAAATCGCTATTTAGTGTGTAGTTGAGCTTATTCTTTGTTGCATGGCTTTGTTTGCCCATTTGTTTTGGGAGTTGGAGTCCAATTTGGCTTTCAAAGCCTCTGTTGGAAAAGCACATTTTGTTCTGACGTATATTAGTGCAAAGACAAAGTGTACCAGTTGTTTCAAAGAGGGGAAATCAAATCGGTCTTTCATAGCAAGACTGAGTGGGTGGATGAGTTGGTGTAGGGGCATGCGGTGTTGTATGAAGACACAGGTGTGACATAATATCCTGCTGAGTGCTGTTGTTTTTTCAGAGAAACGTATGAGTGGACACTACTTAGTGGAGGGGATACTGCAAAACAATGTACATACAGACTAAGCTGAAAACCTTGTAGGTGTGAGGGAGGGGAGGGGAGGGGACTATATCCTAGCAGGTGAAAAGAATAGCAATGCACTGCCTGGTATGATCTTTGTTCAACAGTGATATGATATTTGGTCCCCTTTGAAACAAGAGTGGCTATTCTGTACTTTCCCCCCCTTTTTAAATTTTTTGGGTTAATTATTATGCCACAATTTGTTAGCTCATTCACCCAACACACTCTGTAACAAGTATGAAAACACAGCGGGCGGGGGCCCCTGTCTATTGCGATAAGAAGCAACAGAGAGGGCCGCCGGCCTAGTTACCTTCGTCTGCCTCAATAGCCTCAATAGTAGCTGAAGAGAAGAAGACGGGGGTTGCAAAATGAATGAGGAGAAGGGTGACCAGCGAGGAATTCATTTGGTTTTTCCCAGGAACCGGTCAATAAGCAGCAAAAAGAGAGAGCCAATGCAAAGACAACAACGTTAAAAAACTCTCCATGTTTTTTCGGACAGAGGACACTCATGGATGTTAGTGAAAAGAGGGGAGGAGGGGCAGGGTTCAACCGGGTGTGTTAAAACAGGAGAAAGAAGGAAGGGGGCAGTTAACCAAAAAGGTGACAGACGGAATGGAGACAGTCAAATACCCATTGTAGACAAATGTGTTTGTGAGCTGGTATTTTGAGCTTTGTAAAAACGGCACCCGTGTTTGACAAAGGGGAAAGAAGCGTTGCTGGGCGGCTATAGACAATGGACGTGGGGAATGGGGATACCGTGACAAGTGGGACTGGAGAGGGTTTACGATAGCGCTAATCAACAGGGTAACAGTGGATGTCTGTGATGTATCCTCACTCAACAAACTACACACTGGAGCAGGGGTGGGAGGTGTTTAACGGGAGTTAGGGTATAATACATGTAGACGTGTGAGTGAAAACAGAGACAACTCTGCCAAAGTCACAACTGAGACCAGATAACAGAAAAGGAATAGGCTACTCAAAACATAGGCTACTAGCTATCTGGAACTGTACTTGCTATCTGGAACTGTACTAGCTATCTGGAACTGTACTAGCTATCTGGAACTGTACTAGCTATCTGGAACTGTACTAGCTATCTGGAACTGTACTAGTAATCTGGAATTGTACTAGCTATCTGGAATTGTACTAGCTATCTGGAACTGTACTAGCTATCTGGAACTGTACTAGCTATCTGGAACTGTACTAGTAATCTGGAATTGTACTAGCTATCTGGAACTGTACTAGCTATCTGGAACTGTACTAGCTATCTGGAACTGTACTAGTAATCTGGAATTGTACTAGCTATCTGGAACTGTACTAGCTATCTGGAACTGCAGCGCAGCCGCATCTTTTGACATGAATCGTCAAAAGAGCAGATGCACCTTTAAAACAACACATAATGGGAATATTTTGATGCACTTACCACTTACCGTACAAATCCTTCTGTTTTATAGCAATAGTTGTCATCAAACACTTATCACCAGAAATACGTAAATGACTCTGTACTCAGGTGGTGCACACAGAGACAAATAAATGGGTACGGGTGGGACTGCAAATAAACAAATACTTAGCGGCTACAGCTCTATACTTGAACAGGTCTATGTAGCTATGGAGGTACGATACATAATGCACAAGAGCAACTTACACACACAGGAAAGCTATAAGGAGGTCCAAAAGAAACCAAGTGGTTGATGGATTGCACAACATTGCGGTAGAAGCACATTGGAGACTGTCTGAACAATAGGAGCCTATGGCGAGCTGTGATTCTACCAATGCTGCGACAGAAAATCTCTTGAACGTCACTCTGCCTCCCAACATGGCTCCTCCTCGCTACTGCATCTCCATTGGATGGCTTTGGCCCATCGTTGCATCACTGGGAACTACTGTACATGGTTGCCCCTATGCAGTCGGAATCAACAATGTGTGGTGTGTGTGTTTGAGATAGAGATATAGACTACTGTTTATAGGCAAACATGTAGAATTTCTGTGGTAAACTTCAAGAGAAGTGAACCCAGAAATAGATGGCGACAGTTGAGAGCAGTATAGGACAGAAAACATGATTTAAATAAACTGTAGAAATAATACTAAAACTGACCAGGAGAACCAAAGAGAGGAGAATGAAGTTGTTTGGATTTCTGCCTTGTTTGTGGATGACAAGGTGGATAATATGTATCCCCTTTCATACACGGTTGTTTATGTCAATTCCAATTCATCCTTTGCATCTTACTTGATTCCTAGCCTTCCCTGACATCTTAAAAATCACTTAAAATGTGTCAAATCAAGAGAAACTTATTTTTTTGTTCTATTTAAAATATATTCAAATTCTAAATTGGCTATGTTGTAGCCTGATTCCGTCGGTAGATTATTCAATTCCACTTGCCATCTTTGGAAGAAATGTCTTTCCTGTGGAAAAGCATCCTTTAATGCTAGTCTGTCACGTAAAGGAGATCGATTGATCGTCAGACTGGATTTGGAAGCGTTTGGAATTCAACATGGGAGGGTGAACTCTACAATATTCTCACAAAACACTGCTGACAGAATACTTGCACAACAGATTATAATACCTGTGGTTTCTAGGGAGAGAGGAGAAAGAAGAAGACAGAGACAATATTTGAGATATAACCAGTAGATTACAGAGAGATCGGTGGAGAGGGGGGAGGGGGGAAGGAAAGCAAGACAGCATTAAAAGAGACAATGGCGAAAAAGTAAGTCAACTTGAACATTTTATGATGGTATTATCTAAAACCATCATCAGAGAAAGGGCTTTGCAGTACTTAGGTATTAGCTTATTCTAGGGTAACTTTGCTGCAGTAAAGTTAGCATTGAATTCAGATAGTTACATTTTATTTCCTGCAACTGTGTTTTATGACATAAAAGTCTAAAAAGAAAAAATGTCCTGAGGAGAATTTTTTTTGTGCAAAATAAGTATCAGGTAACCGCTTGTCTTTGAGGTAGATGCGTTGCTAAGAAAATAGGATATACACGTGTGTGTTGAGGGGGGCGGAACACGGTGGCCTGGGGAGTGTGAGGGGTGTTGTGGACTGGGCATGGAGTTCCAGGGTGTGTGTTGTGGGGCGTACCATTCTGGAGCTTCTCCTTGCCTCCGGACAGCACTCCACTGGGCAGCATGCCGGTGGGGGTCAGCCCCTTCAGTGTCAACACACTCTCACTCTCCTCCCTGCAGGGACAACAAACAAAGGAACTGGATTCAACTAACCATCAAGCTGTTGATTTACTTCAATGCTTATGAAAGTTATTGCTCCTATTGCTTCAGCTGTATGAAATGACAATCAAGCCGTGAACTTTCTCAACGTTCAGTCTCTTGACCATGATGATTAATGACGTTGTTTTTAAATTGCTTGTTTTTTGCTGTTGCTTTACATCACTTTGAGATTTCTTTATTTAATGAATAGTGCTATAAAAGTTGAATTAACTATTATTATTATCTATTGGGAGTTGAACCAGGAAGTGAGAGGTTAAACAGACAAAGGAGCACTGAAGAGGAAGAGTTGAGACACAGGAAGAGCTTTTCACTATTTAAAGTAACTGTCCAGTGCTTCCAGTTTTCTATGAAATATTTCCAAAAATTAATACACATTTTAGTGAAATAGTTTTTCTTACAAAAAATGTGAATTAAGTATGTTCAAAAGCAGATTTCCTGTGTTTGAATGTTGTAGGTGTGGGCGTATACCAGTCGTTAAAAACCGCTGATTGGCCAGCTCAGCCAATGAGCCAACATGACATCATGTTCTATGAGGTGTTTTTTTTAATTTATTTTTATTTAACCTTTATTTAACTAGGCAAGTCAGTTAATAACAAATTCTAATTTACTATGACGGCCTACCCCGGCCAAACCTGGACGACGCTGCGCCAATTGTGCTCCGCCCTATGGGACTCCCAATCACAGCCAGATGTGATACAGCCTGGATCCAAACCAGGGACTGTAGTGACGCCTCTTGCACCGAGATGCAGTGCCTTAGACCACTACGCCACTCGGGAGCTTTGGCCAAAAATACAGAATATGAACTTTTAAAATTTAGAATTTCACTGGACAATTACTTTAAATGATAGGTTGGTCAACACCCCATGCCAAAAATAAGTATTTAATCAAATACAGTATATGTTAACTAGTAATATATAACGAATTTAGGCCTATGGTAAAAGGTTTTCATTGAAGCCTAATTCTAGTTCTGAGTTTGTTATTAAGACATATGGTTTTGAACTTTAAAATAGCTATCCTGTAAAGTACAATGTGCAGACTTCTGCCTACAATCATGTATCTGGGCACATATTATAAAATACATAAACATACAGTGCATTCAGAAAGTATTCAGTACTTTGTTGAAGCACCTTTGGCAGCGATTACAGTCTTGAGTCTTCTTGGGTATGACGCTACAAGGTTGGCACACCTGTATTTGGAGAGTTTCTCCCATTCTTCTCTGCAGATCCTCTCAAGCTCTGTCAGGTTGGATGGGGAGCTTCGCTGCACAGCTATTTTCAGGTCTCTCCAGAGATGTTAGATAGAGTTCAAGTCCGGGCTCTGGCTGGGCCACTCAAGGACATTCAGAGACTTGTCCCAAAGCCACTTCTGCATTGTCTTGGCTGTGTGCTTAGGGTTGTTGTCACGTTGGAAGGTGAACCTTCGCCCCCCAGTCTGAGGTCCTCAGTGCTCTGGAGCAGGTTTTCATCAAGGATGTCTCTGTACTTTGCTCCGTTCATCTTCCCATCGATCCTGACCAGTCTCTCAGTCCCAGCCGCTGAATAACATCCCCACAGCATGATGCTGCCACCACCATTCTTCACCGTAGGGATGGTGCCAGGTTTCCTCCAGAAGTGACGCTTGGCATTCGTCCAATCAATTGAATTTACCACAGGTGGACTCTCAAGGATGATAATTGGAAACCGGATGCACCTGAGCTCAATCTCGAGTCTCATAGCAATGAATTCTTCGTTAAATAAGATATTTCAGTTTTTTATTTGTAATAAATGTGCCAAAAAATTCTAAAAACCTGTTTTCACTTAGTCATAATGGGGTATTGTGTGTAGATTGATGAGGAAAAAAAATTATTGTATACATTTTAGAATAAGTCTGTAACATAAGGGGTCTGAATACTTTCCGAAAGCACTGTATGTAGACCGGAACTTCACACCTAGACATGCATTCCCAATAAATACCTGAGGACAGAGAATACCCTGGCCATCTTGCCAATGGCACGGATCTTGTTCCGGATGACCTCCTTGCGTGCAGAAGCTGTGGCACCTAAAAGACACACACACACGCGCGCACACACACAGACATGCGCACATGCACACACACAAACACGCACACACAGTTGTCAGGGTCAGACAGTCAGGCCGTTTCCAACCATCACTGCTTATCTGGGTGAGGCATTTTCTTCATTACCATACATGAGCTGGTAAAACCTAACACTAAGTTGCGTTTTCTGTCTACGTATGTGTGTGAGTGACTACTATTGATAGAAAGGAATCCTAACCTAAATGTTATTATTTAGCACTTATAATACATTTTTTATTTAACCTTTATTTAACTAGGCAAGTCAGTTAAGAACACATTCTTATTTACAATGACGGCCTAGGAACAGGGTCACCCCTTGGAGCAAATTAGGGTTAAGTGCCTTGCTCAAGGACAACCTTTCGGTTGCTCTAACCACTAGGCTACCTGCTGCCAACACTTGAATCATTTAGCAGATATTTGTAGGTCAGGGGTCACTTATAGTAAATGTGTGCCTCACAACAAAATCATACCACATAACGAAATTATACCACATAACAAAATCATACCACATCAAAATACAGGTGGCTTGTGAGAGATGGAAATTAATATGAGTGCTTAGAAATACAGTATATGGAGTGAAAGACTCTAGTGGAGTGTGTTCCTTTGAACAGACCACTAGGGGGAGTATTGAGTATCCCAGCGAATGGGTGACTTCTTCTCTTGTTAAGATATACACTGAACAAAAATATAAACGCAACATGCAACAATTTTAAATATTTTACTGAATTACAGTTCATAAGGAAATATAAATCTATGGATTTAAAATGACTGCGAATACAGATATACATCTGTTGGTCACAGACACCTTTAAAAAAAGGTAGGGCGTGGATCAGAAAACCAGTCAGTATCATTTGCCTCATGATCAGGCTGTTGGTTGTGGCCTGTGGAATGTTGTTCCACTCTTCAATGGATGTGGCAAGTTGCTGGATATTGGCGGGAACTGCAACACGCTGTTGTACACGTCAATCCAGAACATCCCAAACATGCTCAATGAGTGACATGCCTGGTGAGGCCATGGAACAACTGGGATGTTCAGCTTCCAGGAATTGTGTACAGATCCTTGCGACATGAGGCCGTGCATTATCATGCTGAAACATGGTGATGGCGGTGGATGAATGGCACGACAATGGGCCTCAGGATCTCGACACGGTATCTCTGTGCATTCAAATTGCCATCGATAAAATGCAATTGTGTTTGTTGTCTGTAGCTTATGCCTGCCCATACCATTCACCCCACCGTCACCATGGGGCAAACTGCTCGCCCACACAACATCATACATGCTGCCATCTGCCCAGTACAGTTGAAACCGGGATTAATACTTGAAGAGCACACTTCTCCAGTGTGCCAGTGACCATCGAAGGTGAGCATTTTCCCACTGAAGAAGTCGGTTACAACGCTGAACTGCAGTCAGGTCAAGACCCTGCAGAAATTCTTTGGTTGTGCAAACCCATAGTTTCATCAGCTGTCCGGGTGGCTGGTCTCAGACGATCCCGCAGGTGAAGAAGCCGGATGTGGAGGTCCAGGTCTGGCTTGGTTACACATGGTCTGCGCTTGTGAGGCCGGTTGGACGTACTGCCAAATTTTCAAAAATGACATTGCTTATGGTAGAACATTTTATTAAATTTATCTGGCAACAGCTCTGGTTGAGATATCTGTGGCATTGTGTTGTGAATAAAACTGTACATTTTAGAGTGGCCTTTTATTGTCCCCAGTTCAAGGTGCACTTGTGTAATGATCCTGCTGTTTAATCAGCTTCTTGATATGCCACACCTGTCAGGTGGATGGATTATCTTTGCTCACTAACAGGAATGTAAACAAAGTTGTGCACACAATTTTAGAGAAATAAGGTATTTATGCGTATGGAACATTTTTGGGATCTTGCATTTCAGCTCATGAAACATGGGTCCAACACTTTTCATGTTGCGTTTATATTTTTGTTCAGTATAGCT
Organism: Thymallus thymallus; assembly: GCA_023634145.1. Classification (NCBI taxonomy): domain Eukaryota; kingdom Metazoa; phylum Chordata; class Actinopteri; order Salmoniformes; family Salmonidae; genus Thymallus; species Thymallus thymallus. Next base: position 14,437,761 of record CM042423.1, read on the forward strand.
AGCTAGACGTTTGGGCACAAAGAATGGTCTACATCAGTGGTCACCAACCTTTTCTGAGTCAAGATCACTTTCTGAGTCAAAATGCAAGCCGAGATCTACCGCTCAGATTGTTTTACACAAGTCTATGCAACATTAACCAATTAAAAACAGTGAATTATTGCTGCATATTGGCTACGCTTGAATTGCTCTGCCAATGTTGTTCTTCTCAGACCATTTAGAAATTATATTTCAAAATGTTAGGTATATGATCACACTGGTAATACATCATTTGTTGTACTTGTGAAGTACAGATGAGTGAGAATAATAATTCACATTTTTTGACTGGACTGATGGCCTGCATCTGATAGTCATCCAGCTGATGGGGCCATTGGTCTTCCAGCTGATGGGAACATTGGTCTTCCAGCTGATGGGGACATTGGTCTTCCAGCTGATGGGAACATTGGTCTTCCAGCTGATGGGGACATTGGTCTTCCAGCTGATGGGGACATTGGTCTTCAAGCTGATGGGGACATTGGTCTTCCAGCTGATGATGACATTGGTCTTCCAGCTGATGGGGACATTGGTCTTCCAGCTGATGATGACATTGGTCTTCCAGCTGATGGGGACATTGGTCTTCCAGCTGATGGGGACATTGGTCTTCCAGCTGATGATGACATTGGTCTTCCAGCTGATGGGGACATTGGTCTTCCAGCTGATGATGACATTGGTCTTCCAGCTGATGGGGACATTGGTCTTCCAGCTGATGGGGACATTGGTCTTCCAGCTGATGATGACATTGGTCTTCCAGCTGATGGGGACATTGGTCTTCCAGCTGATGGGGACATTGGTCTTCCAGCTGATGGGGACATTGGTCTTCCAGCTGATGGGGACATTGGTCTTCCAGCTGATGGGGACATTGGTCTTCCAGCTGATGGGGACATTGGTCTTCCAGCTGATGGCGATCCTTAGGTCGCACTACATTACTTCTGCCTCATGCACCAATTCATGCTGTTACTCCTATGATCAGAGAAAGTGAAATATTCCTTGATATTAAAAAAGACAAGTCGCAAATAATAACAATGATCGAAATGCGCATTTTATGGCTTCTAAAAGTGTTGAACAAAGTGTTGAACAAAGTGTTGAATAACAACTTAAAGATGAACTTACTCATAAAAACAGCAGCTCTTTTGTGTATTTGTTGAGTCTCTCTAGTCATGGTTTTAAAAGTTTTGAAATCTCACATGATCAACTTTGCTGTGCGTTCGGGGCTTCTTTTTACAGTCTATGGCGCAAGGAAACTGTGCAGACACTGATCTGAGCGATCTGATTGGCCAGCGGTAGGCCTATACAGTTGAAGTCAGAAGTTTACATACACCTTAGCCAAATACATAGAAAACTCAGTTTTTCACAATTCCTGACATTTAATCCTAGTAAAAAAATCCCTGTCTTAGGTCAGATAGGATCACAACTTTATTTTAAGAATGTGAAATGTCAGAATAATAGTATATTTATTTCAGCATTTATTTCTTTCATCACATTCCCAGTGGAACAGAAGTTTACATACACTCAATTAGTATTTGGTAGCATTGCCTTTAAATTGGGTCAAATGTTTTGGGTAGCCTTCCACAAGCTTCCCACATTAAGTTGGGTGAATTTTGGCCCATTCCTCCTGACAGAACTGTTGTAACTGAGTCAGGTTCGCACAAGGTTTTTCAGTTCTTCCCACACATTTTCTATAGGATTGAGGTCAGGGCTTTGTGATGGCCACTCCAATACTTTGATGGCCACTCCAGACTTTGTTGTCCTTAAGCCATTTTGCCACAACTTTGGAAGTATGCTTGGGGTCATTGTTCATTTGGAAGACTCATTTGCGACCAAGCTTTAACTTCCTGACTGATGTCTTGAGATGTTGCTTCAATATATCCACATTATTTTTCTTCCTCACGATGCCATCTATTTTGTGAAGTGTACCAGTCCCTCCTGCAGCAAAGCACCCCCACAAAATGATTGCCGTGCTTCACGGTTGGGATGGCGTTCTTCAGCTTGCAAGCCTCCCCCTTTTTCCTCCAAACATAAAGATGGTCATTATGGCCAAACAGTTCTATTTTGTTTCATCAGACCAGAGGACATTTCTCCAAAAAGTACTTTGTCCCCATGTGCAGTTGCAAACCGTAGTCTGGCTTTTGTATGGCAGTTTTGGAGCAGTGGCTTCTTCCTTGCTGAGCGGTATAGAACTTGTTTTGCTGTGGATATAGATACTTTTGTACCTGTTTCATCCAGCATCTTCACAAGGTCCTTTGCTGTTGTTCTGGGATTGATTTGCACTTTTCGCACCAAAGTATGTTCATCTCTAGGAGACAGAACGCGTCTCCTTCCTGAGTGGTATGACAGCTGCGTGGTCCCATGGTGTTTATACTTGCGTACTATTGTTTGTACAGATGAACGTGGTCCCTTCAGGCGTTTGGAAATTGCTCCCAAGGATGAACCAGACTTGTGGAGGTCTACAATTTTTTCTTTGATGTCTTGGCTGATTTCTTTTGATTTCCCCATGATGTCAAGCAAAGAGGCACTGAGTTTGAAGGTAGGCCTTGAAATACATCCACAGGTACAAATGATGTCAATTAGCCTATCAGAAGCTGCTTAAAGGCACCGTCAATTTGGTGTATGTAAACTTCTGACCCACTGGAATTGTGATATAGTGAATTATAAGTGAAATAATCTGTCTGTAAACAATTGTTGGAAGAATTACTTGTGTCATGCACAAAGTAGATGTCATAACCGACTTGCCAAAACTATAGTTTGTTAACATGAAATCTGTGGAGTGGTTGAAAAATGATTTTTAATGACTTCAACCTAAGTGTATGTAAACTTCCGAATTCAACTGTAGGTGCACTTGATTTGCTCTCTGGGCCAGCCGGGTAGGCGGAGTTCTACCTTCAGACACATGAAATTGTTCAAAATGTGAACACTTTGCCTTCCCAGCGCTAGGGTTGCTGAATCCAGTGCACCTACTGTCAACAGTGCGATATGAATAAAAATAAAATAGGAACGCAAGGCTTTATCGTTTTTTTACAGAAATGTTTGGTGATCGACTAGGAATGGCTTGGAGATCGACTGGTTGGTGACCACTGGTCTATATGGTGTGTTAAGACTGACAACACTACACTGTTTCTTTTGAAGCTATAGGCTAGCTTTAATTCAATCAAGTACAGATAGCCGTACTGCAGGAAAGCTATGTTTAAGTTAATCGTATTAAAACCAACACACCGTGCAAGCTGTTTAACACGCAAAACTATACCTCTCCATTAAAAAACTGTATAGTGTCAACACTATACAGTGAACCTACAGCGCAGTTGACCTTTATCTGCCATTGATTGAATTGGGGTGTATGTCTATATTGTTTTTAGATCAATATATTTAACATTTTTACTGATCAATATCAACATCAGTAACCAAACTGAGCATAAATGTTCAAACACATTTATGTATTGTGTTAGTCTATTGGTTCCCAAAGTGCATGTGCCTGAGCAAGCACCACCAAAAAAAGGTATATTGGCACACAACAGTAAAGCTGAGGGTTGTACCTTTCTTGGGGGCATATATTAGATGTCCTTCTCAAGAACACCCCCAGAAGAAAAAAGAAAAGATGAGAGATCAGTGGATGGGATGGCTGAAGAATGACAGAAAAAGCGAATGAGAAGGAAAAGGAGGAGGAAGAGGAGGAGAGGAACGAGAGAAGAGGCAAATCCATGGAACATAAAGAAAAGCAGATTATTACAAACAAAACTCTGAAAACTAGAAAAGAAGAAAGACACATTAGATGAGGTTACCAAGGTTACCAAGGGTGTGAAATAATCACAGCATCGGAGAGAGAGAGAGAGATGAAAGAGAGACAGAATGAAGAGAAGAGGGATAAAAGAGCGAGAGAGCGAGAGAGAGAGAGAGAAATAAATAATGCAGAGAATATGAACATGGACACAATGGATATTAAACTATTGAAGGAAGTCAGTGAAGAAAATAAAATTAGGAAATGATGAGATGTTAGCGACTAAGTCACCAAGGTTGTCAGTGACTAAGGAGTGTCAGTCAACATTAGGGACAAGGGTTAGAATCCATTTTCTGTACCACACCCCTTCCTGCCATACAGGAACAGGATATGAGCTAAGCATTCCTTGTGTGTGACGTGGTTAAATAAGAGGCACGATGGAGTATCTAAAGGGCTTTTCTAGGAATGGGTGTTCTAAACCATCTCTACCATCTCTCCCATCTCTCCCATCTCTCCCATCTCTCCCATCTCTCCCATCTCTCCCATTTCTACCTAGAGAATGTGTCTGGCCATTATGTTGTACAATCCAATCCAATTGTATTTGTCACATGCGCCGAATACAACAGGTGTAAACCTTACAGTGAAATGCTTACTTACAAGCCCTTAACCAACAATGTCGTTTTAAGAAGAAGAAGTGTTAAGTAAAAAATGTATAAGTAAAAAATGAAAATAACAATGGAAGCCAATTGAATGAGCTGTAAGATAAGGAATGAGAAATCTGGAGTCATTGAATACCAGGAATGCGGTGTGTCCCACCCATAAGATACGCAACCTGAATAGAATTTTGGAACGTGTTGACTTTCGTAAACAAACTGTGTTACATAGTAGCTAATAGCTATCCTCCAACATAGGAAAAAAAACATGGACTTGTGGTTTTTGGCCAGATAAGGCAAGTTAATGGACAAATACATCCTGGTGAGTAATGGTGTATGTGTGTGTTGCACGTGTTCTACTCATGTTCTACTGTGGATCCAAAGAAAGTAAATGTAAAATGTATGCGTGTTGAGCTGATGAATGTTCCATTGGTAGAGGCTGCCCTCTAGTGGAAGGCTAGTCAAACACAGAGAGAAACAACCCTCATAATGATCTTAGTCTTTCTTTGCCCAATTCCCTATTCTCCGTTTCTATACAGTTGTTCCTTCCACTCATTTACTTCCACCGATTCATTTCAACATCCCAAAGGTCATTCCAATACTCATCTAGTGGAGTTATCAATGTCATGTCATTAGCCTTGGCATTTTCGTTTTTGCTTAAATGACATTTGAATACTTTGTCACTGGTTTAGAGTGGAGCTGAGAAAGTGGGGCACCTGTACATAAAAATGAGGAAGGGAACTGGGTGTCTATCCTGCCGAGGCAACGAGAGGAAATAGTACCGATCGACGGCACACCACCCTGTGAACACAGACTTACCATCGATCTCTTCGTCAGTCGTCAGCTCATCATTGGAGCAGATACTTAACACGTTGACCAGCATCTCAGTGACTACAGAGAGAGAGAGAGAGTTCTCTGAAAACAAATTGGTTTTCTACCCAAACACAGAACAGACCACATACACATTACACATGCTAATAAACCAGCATGTTCATCAGAAAAACTTTTGCATGTTTTGTTGATTTTAAGAATGTTTTTTTATTCCATTTTCGTCATCCATCTACACACAATACCCCATAATGACAAAGCAAAAAGGTTTTTCATTTTTTTTTGCAAATGTCTTACAAATAAAACTGAAATATCACATTTATATAAGTATTCAGACCCTTTACTCAGTACTAGATTCTCTGGTCTGATGAAACCACTGTCAACTGATTGGTGGAGTGCTGCAGAGATGGTTATCCTTTTGGAAGGTTCTCCCATCTCCACAGAGGAACTCTGGAGCTCTGTCAGAGTGACCATCTGGTTCTTGGTCACCTCCCTGACCAAGGCCCTTCTACCCTGATTGCTCAGTTTGGCCGGGCGGCCAGCTCTAGGAAGAGTCTTGGTGTTTCCAAACTTCTTCCATTTAAGAATGATGGAGGCCACTGTGTTCTTGGGGACCTTCAATGCTGCAGACATTTTTTGATACACTTCCCCAGATCTGTGCCTCGACACAATTCTGTCTCGGAGCTCTACGGAGAATTCCTTCAAATTCATGGCTTGGTTTTTGCTCTGACATGCACTGGCAACTGTGGGACCTTATATAGACAGGTGTGTGCCTTTCCAAATCATGTCCAATCAATTCCATTTACCACAGGTGGACTCCAAACAAGTTGTAGAAACATCTCAAGGATGATCATTGGAAACAGGATGCACCTGAGCTCAATTTCGAGTCTCATAGCAAAGGGTCTGAATACTTATGCAAATAAGGTATTTCTGTTATTTATTTTTAATACATTTGTAAAAAATAATAAAAACCTGTTTCCGCTTTGTCCTTATTGGGCATTGTGTGTAGAATGATAAAAAAAACAATATTTAATCCATTTTAGAATAAGGCTGTAACGTAACACAATGTGGAAAATGTCAAGGGGTCTGAATACTTTCTGAATGCACTGTATGCCTTCTTTTTTTGCTGTGGTATCATTTTGGTATCGAGTATCGTGATGGGATCAGATATTGTAATACTAAACCTGGTATCAGGTTTAAAGTCAAAATTCTGATATCGGGACAACACTGACCCTGAGTAACTAAATCCGTACCAATAAGCAGTAACGCTTGTTATTATTGCAGTGATTATTATTCCAAATGGTAGTGGTAAGGGTAGTAGGGGTAATGGTAGTAGTTTAACGGTGGTAGTGGCAGTGGTGGTAGTAGTTGTAGTAATGATGATGGTCGTGGTAGTAGTAATATAGTGGTGAAGATAATAGTAGTAATAGTCTTAGTAGGTAGTAGGTAGAAATATTGGTGGTAGTAATGATAGATAGTAGTGGTAATGGTAATAGTAGGGAGAGTTGTGGTTTTAGTGTAAATAACAGTGGTGATTCATGTTGGTAGTAAAAGGGAAAGGGATACTAGTCAGTTGCACAACTGAATGCATTCAACTGAAATATGTCTTCCACATTTAACCCAACCCCTATGAATCAGAGAGTTGCAGGGAGGCTGTTGTTGTTGGGCTTTAACTGCCTTTCTCAAAGGCATAATGGCAGATTTTTCCACCTTGCCAGCTCGGGGATTCGAACCAGCGACTTTTCGGTTACTGGCCAAAAGCTCTTAACCGCTAGGCTATCGGCCGTTTATTATTGTCCTCATTATTTATCCTATGTTTTATTACTATCCACTGTTGTCATTCTATTGTTGTTAATTCTATTATTACTATTATTATTTACAAAAGTATTTATTTTTCATTAAATTGTACAGTATATTGTGTACATTGATGCTTTGACAATATTTATGCAATGTTTCTCATGCCAATAAGAGAGAGAGAGATAGGGGAAGGGAGTAAGAGAGAGAGAGATAGGGGAAGGGAGGAATAGAGAGAGAGGAGGGGAGAGGGTAAGGGAGGAATAGAGAGAGAGGAGGGGAGAGGGGAAGGGAGGAATAGAGAGAGAGGAGGGGAGATGAGAGGGGAAGGGAGGAATAGAGAGAGAGGGAGGAAGAGAGGAAGGGAGGGACAGTGAGGGAGAGAGAGACAACCCTGCAGCGTTATGCTGAATGACATTTGATGTGATAAATGGGTCTCACTTTATTTGAAGTGTATCTTTTGAAGGCTTCATAAAGCATTCATATAGGCTTCATAAGCACTGCATGAATGGCCACAAATAATCTAGAACCGTATTTCATGCTCTATAAAAGATGAATAAATGTCAACAACAAAATGTATGGTTATGTCACACAGTTATGCCACATTATGAATCTTTATAGAGCATGATATATGGTTATAGATCATTTGTGAAGCATCTATGTTGTGCTTATGAAGCCTATATAAAGGCTTTATGAAGCCTTCATAAGATGCACTTCCAATAAAGCAGGACCAATAACTGCTATAAACACTTATCTCATTGGATAGTTTTGGTTGATACTGTAGGTTAGGCATGACTACAGACAAAAATATAGCACTGGGTGTGATAATTGGTCATATCAATTGTTATTTCTGGTTGTTGTATTGTTACCAATGCATGTGACCGCATTTGAGTACTAATAACAGCCACAACAACAGTTCCCTAAATCTATTCTGCCGTCATATGAATGAATTAAATGAACTTTAACTGGAGGCATTGTGTGTGTGTGTGTGTGTGTGTGTGTGTGTGTGTGTGTGTGTGTGTGTGTCTCCTGTTCACCTTTCTCCCCGACAAAGGGCAGGGACCAGGTGAAGACGTCCATGAAGTTGGGCAGCCAGTAAGGGTGAGGGGAGCAGTTGAACTGCCTGATGTTCATCACGTTGTTCTCGTACTTCAGCACTGCAGCTGAGGGGAACAGACAAAACACAAGTTAAATGAACTTGAATACATTTGTACTGGTTACTTTAGCCATTTAAGTTTAATTACTCAAAAAACATGTTGTTTTCTTCAGGTTAGATGAAAATGTTTTATTTTTGTAAGTATGTATTCAGGGACAGGAAACGCTCTGTATGTTGCAGACAGAAATAGAATGAATAGAGCTGACATGATTCCCTGTTCTATCTGTCAGACAATAATTTATGTTCTACACAAAACATTTCTTTCTGTACATCCTTCTTAATCTCGGTTAACCCAGAACTAAAATCTCTTTGGTCAGATGCTCGATTAAGTTCTGGGGCAGGACGTGTTAGAAGAGATGCTAGAACGAGGAGTGGAACCAGAACGAGTAACTCCACCCTCTCTTTGTAACTTACGGGCAAGTCTATGGGCCAAATGTCCCCTCCCCTTCCGAAAGAAGCTAAAACCTGCAAAAATCATGATTTGTCCAAATGACCCGTGATAAAATCTGCGCACCGGAAAAAAAATGACTCGTTAGCCTTTGGATCCCACATTCTGTTGACAGATGCTACGGTACCGTTTATGTTTACATAGTCTGTCCACGAGAGATGACATCCTCCTGAACATCCCCATGGAGAAAGGGGGTGTGCTTATGACCACGCCTCTTTATTATATATGGGAATACTTGAACAGATTTCTTAAATTAAAATCATTAACATTTCCTGGTGTTTATTGTCTTTTATGTCCAACAATGACATTTCCACACAAAACAAACCATAAATATACCATTAACACACTTTGCCTGTCTAAATAAGGCAAAGTGTGTTATCACATTGCAACAGGCCAGGGAACCACACAGACAGACACTGTTGCCTCATCACCTTTATAGAGCCCTCTCCTCTCCCTCCCACCTCCACCCCCAACACCCAGCCAATGTGGCCCCGATTTGAAGGGCAGAAAGCTGACACCGAGGTTGGGCCCCGGTGAGGGACTTTCCTGCCTCAGTGCGTTTCCTCGCTGGGTTTGAGAATAGCAAGTCATCAAACGTGGAATTCCAGCTATCTGCATGTCATAAGTCCGTACAGCTACAGCCAGACAGAGACTAACATTCACTGGGCTTGGTGAGGGTTGGGGTTGTGTGGTAGTGGTGAGACGAGTGGGCGGGTGGGGGAGCAAGCAAGCGGTGCAGCCTTCAGTATCAACAACCATTGTTATGAGCTACTGTGCTTTTCTTAGATACACACACAAACTCTGAAAGCTCAAATCCATCGAACAGCTCATTCCAAAATCATCGATTAGGCCTGGCTCGCAGTCGGCGTTCGTTGTGTGTGGCTGCTCGGCCATGGAAACCCAGTTCATGGCCTACCACTTCGCAACTGAGCCGTTGTTGCTCCCAGACGTTTCCACTTCACAATAACAGCACTTACAGTTAACTGGGGCAGCTCTAGCAGGGCAGAAATGTGATATACTGACTTGTTGGAAAGGTGGTATCCTATGACGGTTCCACTTTGAAAGTCACTGAGCTCTTCAGTAAGGCCATTCTACTGCCAATGTTTTTCAATGGAGATTGCATTGCTGTGTACTGGATTTTACACACCTGTCAGCAACAGGTGTGGCTGGAATAGCTGAATCCACTCATTTGAACGGGTGTCCACATACTTTTGTATCGGAAAGGATTCAGCCTTATTCTAAAATGTATGTAATTATTTCTTTCCCTCACCAATCTACACACAATACCCCATAATGACAAAGCAAAAACTGTTTTTAAGAAATGTATTATTAATACAAATTAAAAAAACTGAAGTATTCAGAGCCTTTACTCAGTACTTTGTTTAAGCACCATCGGCAGTAATTACAGCCTAGTCTTCTTGGGTATGACGCTACGAGCTTGGCACACCTGTATTTGGGGAGTTTCTCCCATTCTTCCCCGCATATCCTCTCAAGCTCTGTCAGGTTGGATGGGGAGCGTTGCTGCCCAGCTATTTTCAGGTCTCTCCAGATATGTTCGATCGGGTTCAAGGTTCTGGCTGGGCCACTCAAGGACATTCAGAGACTTGTTATCTTGGCTATGTGCTTAGGGTGGTTGTCCTGTTGGAAGGTCAACCTTCGCCCCCAGTCTGAGGTCCTGAGTGCTCTGGAGCAGGTTTTCATCAAGGATCTCTTTGTATTTTGCTTCGTTCATCTTCGCCTCGATCCTGACTAGTCTCCCAGTCCCTGTTGCTGAAAAACATCCCCACAGCATGCTGCTGACACCACTATGCTTCACTGTAGGGATGGTGCCAGGTTTCCTCCAGACGTGACGCTTGGCATTCAGGCCAAAGAGTTCAATCTTGGATTCATCAGACAAGAAAATCTTGTTACTCATGAGTCTGAGGGCGGTCATGTGCCTTTTACTGAGGAGTGGCTTCGATCTTGCCACTCTACCATAAAGGCCTGATTGGTGGAGTGCTGCAGAGATGGTTGTCCTTCTGGAAGGTTCTCCAATATCCACAGAGGAACTCTAGAGCTCTGTCAGAGTGACCATTGGGTTCTTGGTCACGTCCCTGTCATAGGCCTTTCACCCCCAATTGCTCAGTTTGGCCGGGCGGTCAGCTCTAGGAGGAGTCTCGGTGGTTCCAAACTTTTTCCATTTAAGAATGATGGTGTTCTTGGGGACCTTCAATACTGCAGACATTTCTTGGTACCCTTCCCCAGATCTGTGCCTCGATACAATCCTGTCTCCGAGCTCTACGGAGAATTCCTTCGACCTCATGGCTTGGTTTTTGCTCTGACATGCACTGTCAACTGTGGGACCTTATATAGACAGGTGTGTGCCTTTCCAAATAATGTCCAATCAATTCCATTTACCACAGGTGAACTTCAATCAAGTTGAAGGAACATCTCAAGGATGATCAATGGAAACAGGATGCACAGGAGCTCAGTTTCGAGTCTCATAGCAAAGGGTCTGGATACTTGTTTTTGTTTAAAAACCTGTTTTTGCTTTGTCATTATGTGGTATTGTGTTTAGATTGCTGAATAATAATATATATAAAGGAGTCGGAAGTTTACATACACTTAGGTTGAAGTCATTAAAACTAATTTTTCAACCACTCCACAGATTTCATGTTAACAAACTATAGTTTTGGCAAGTCGGTTAGGACATCTACTTTGTGCATGACACAAGCAATTCTTACAACAATTGTTTACAGACAGATTATTTCACTTATAATTCACTATATCACAATTCCAGTGGGTCAGAAGTTTACATACACTAAGTTGACTGTGCCTTTAAACAGCTTGGAAAATTCCAGAAAATGATGTCATGGCTTTAGAAGCTTCTGATAGACTAATTGACATAATTTGAGTCAATTGGAGGTGTACCTGTGGATGTATTTCAAGGCCTACCTTCAAACTCGACATCATGGGAAAATCAAAATAAATCAACCAAGACCTCAGAAACAAAACTTTTAGATATCCACAAGTCTGGTTCATCCTTGGGAGCAATTACCAAACGCCTGAAGGTACCACGTTCATCTGTACAAACAATAGTATGCAAGTATAAACCCCATAGGACCACACAGTCGTCATACCGCTCAGGAAGGAGACGCGTTCTGTCTCCTAGAGATTAACGTACTTAGGTGCGAAAAGTGAAAATCAATCCCAGAACAACAGATAAGGACCTTGTGAAGATGCTGGAGGAAACAGGTACAAAAATATCTATATCCACAGTAAGACGAGTCCTATATTGACATAACCTGAAAGGCCGCTCAGCAAGGAAGAAGCCACTGCTCCAAAACCGCCATAAAAAAGACAGACTACGGTTTGCAACTGCACATGGGGACAAAGATCGTACTTTTTTGAGAAATGTCCTCTGGTCTGTGCTTTGCTTCAGGAGGGACTGGTGCACTTCACAATATAGATGGCATCATGAGGAAGGAAAATTATGTGGATATATTGAAGCAACATCTCAAGACATCAGTCAGGAAGTTAAAAGCTTGGTCGCAAATGGGTCTTCCAAATGGACAATGACCCCAAGCATACTTCCAAAGTTGTGGCAAAATGGCTTCAGGACAACAATGTCAATGTATTGGAGTGGCCATCACAAAGCCCTGACCTCAATCATATAGAAAATGTGTGGGCAGAACTGAAAAAGCGTGTGTGAGCAAGGAGGCCTACAATCCTGACTCAGTTACACTAGTTCTGTGGGAAGCTTGTGGAAGACAACCCAAAATGTTTGACCCAAGTTGAACAATTTAAAGGCAATTCTACCAAATACTAATTGAGTGTATTTAAACTTCTGACCCACTGGGAATGTGATGAAAGAAATAAAAGCTGAAATAAAATCATACATTTCACATTCTTAAAGTGGTGATCCTAACTGACCTAAGACAGGGAATTTTTACTAGGATTAAAAGTAAGGAATTGTGAAAAACTGAGTTTAAATGTTTTTGGCTAAGGTATATGTAAACTTTCGACTTCAACTGTATATATATATATATATATATATATATATATATATATATATATATATATATATATATATATATATATATATATATATATATATATATATATATATATATATATATTTTTAGAATAAGGCTGTAACATAACAAAAATGATTGGTCACATACATATATTTAGCAGATGTTATTGCAGGTGTAGCGAAATGCTTGTGTTCCTAGCCCCAACAGTGGTCCTACAGTGCATGTATAAAAAGGGTTGATGTAAATATTAGGACGAGCAATGTCGGAGTGGCATTGACTAAAATACAGTAGAATAGAATACAGTATATACATATGAAATTAGAACAGTGACTAGTGTTCCATTATTAAAGTGACCAGTGATTTCATGTCTATGTATAAAGGGCAGCAGTCTCTAACGTGCAGGGTTGAGTAACCGGGTGGTAGCCGGCTAGTGTTGGCTCAGTTGGTTGTTGTTTGCATCACCAGTATTGTGGGTTTGATTCCTGAAGGCACCACATATTCATAACTTATGTGTTAACTTGCTTTTAATAAATAGAAATTACAAACAAGTCTGGTTGCAGTTCCTCAGACGACCAGCAGGTGTCTCTAATGCTCTAATAAACGCTAACTACTCCAGGCCGACGCCCGCCTGTCTGCCCTCTCATACATTATTCACAGATGAGTGCCGGCTGAGAAGGGTTTTCCTCCCTTCTTAACGAGGAGGGCTCTCTGATCCCCTCTGTCTTGAGGGATGAGGGGTGGAGGGATGAGAGTTCCTTCCTACCTCCTCTGGTTTAATGCTTCCTCCACTGTCTGTCCGTCAGGCTGACTGCCCTACTCTACTTTTCTCAATGTTCTATATAACTTTCTCTTTATTGCACTCATATAACAGCTGTAGACAGGAAGTAGAGGAGGGAAATTGGCTGTTTCACTCCAGGTGACATATATATATATATATGAATGTATTTGATGCAGTTTCTTTTTTTTGCCATGTCAAATCCCTGTTGCATTGGGACAACACAGTAGGCTACACAGTACATTGTTAGTGTAATAAAGCAGATTGAGTTGTCAATGTCATTGATCAATAATTGAGGTCTTGATCATAACTGCAGTTCTTAGAAATCTGGTAAATCACAGAAGTACGGTAAGTGAATGATAATGGAATAGGAATGTTTCTTGGTTTTCTGGTCCTCTCTTGCCAACATTCCCATCCAGCTACCCAACCAGAATTCCATAGAGGAAAACAGAATAGAGGACATACCCGTTCTACTCAGACTTGCTCTGACTGGGGGGGGGGGGGATCCCTGGAGAATTACCAGAGAAGGTCCCCACACTGTTATCTGTGACGAGGTGGAAAATCCCCTTGTTCACTGTAGTCATTCCTGTCCTGGGAATGCCATCCTGCTATTTACTCCACACTCCAGCACCCCTCTTATGATCGCGCGGCCACACAGGAAACAGAGTCTGAACTCTGACCTCAGCCATATCTCTGAGCCAGCCCTCTCTAGAGCAAAAGCACATTTCCGTCCATCTCTATTTTCATTATATATCAATTGATAACAGAAGGGAAATATGTGACTGTCTAGGAGGCAGATAGGCTAAATGTTTGTGTTGCCGTTGGACCTGGTGATCAACACAGCCAACTTCGCACCACCCATGTCTGAATCCCCAGTCTGACACTTTCAAATCGTCCATCTATTTCCATCTGTTCCCAGTCACATCTCCAACTGTCTAAACTCAAGTAACAACATGCGACACGGGAAAATCAGGTAAACGTCTGATACTGTATGTGCCATGTTTGGATATGCGTAATTGCTGTCCAAGAGACAGGCCCAGCGAAGGGTCTTGTTGAGCTGGATGCTTTTAGTTGAGCAGCTAGCCAATATAGCATTCCACAAGATAGATCCATTTGAGCCCAGGTCTGATAAACTGTACTATAAGTATAAATAGCTGCCACAAGCATATCTTACATCACAACAGTATCACACCAAAGTAGCTCTAACGAAACTCCACCTCCCAAATCCCAGACGGAACGGAGACCAAGTCCCTAGTCACATGCCTTGGGAATTCAAGTGACAAGGGGATTCTGGGGTATGAGGAGCTAGCGTCTCCGAGGGGGAGATCCCCTCGGTTCTCGTTTCACTGCGTGACAATCCTCCGCCGCTCCCAAATAGACCTTTGGGGAGCGGTGTCACTCCCGTCTTCTTGACTGGAGAAACCCAAGCTGTCTGACACCAACGACTAAAATTGCCCCCATATTGTGTTGCAGCAGCCAGTTTTCATGTGAGAGAGAGGGGGTTATAGGGGGTTATAGGGAGGGAGAATACATTGGCCTGAGTGACCCAGCTCCAGCTTATGTGACCAAAGACAACTTGACCCCTGACAGGAGACCCTGTAGAGTAGCCCTTTGTCTCAGTGATGGGACCATCTGTTTCCATGACTGATCCACGATTTGGCAGTAACATTATGTCAACTCGCAATGATGGCCTTTGTATTTGGTTTTTATTTATTTGGGGGTTTCCTGACTTTGTCAGGGTTGGAGGAGGCTGGTTAATCTGATTCTGGCAACCCCCCCCCCCCCCTCCCTCTCTGCAAAGATTGACGGGCTTAGCTGACGGCCCCTTTTAGATTTACAGCTGCCATCGATTGGCCATCAATCATAAGACCGCGGCACTCGCAACCGAGATCCCGGGCCAAGACGAGAGAAGTTCAATCTATTACGGTCACTTGCACTTCAATTGGGCGCCGTGCCCCATTCAAACCATATTATATGCCTCATTGGGTGGTTCTTCACAGAAATAACGAATTATATAACGTACTCCTCTTAACTCTTTAGTTAGACAGTCTATAGGATAAATACCATGTTGTTTCAAGAGAATAGAAAAGAATCCTTGAAAACGACATCACCTGAGTACACTATTAAATAAAACTAAAACTCTTTGAGGAAATATGCAACCGGTGTTAAATGCACAGTAAAATTACAGTGGGATGGGGGGGGGTCTAGTTGTGCAGGAGCTGAGTAATGGCCTGCATGTGCTTCACAAGGTCGACTTTTTAAAGCTCTTCACCTTTGAGTTGTCAAAGCTGAAGGTGGGCTGAGATTAGGAAACATCAAAGCAAAAACACAACAGCCTGGACGGGGCTGTAAACATTGGCTCACAAAAAAAAACTCCAAACCGCTCTCCTTCTGTGGATGTCATTGCAGTAAATCCTACTTCATAACATCCTGACACGTGCCCTTTTATTTATTTATTTATTCAGGTAGGCCAGTTGAGAACAAGTTCTCATTTACAACTGCGACCTGGCCAAGACAAAGCAAAGCAGTGCGACAAAAAAACAACACAGAGTTACACATGAGAATAAACAAACGTACAGTCAATAACACAATAGAGAATCTATATACAGTGTGCAAATGTAGTGCAGAATGCAGAAAGGTTAGGAAGGTAGGACAATAAATAGGCCATAGTGGCGAAATAAGTTACAGATTAGAATTAACACTGGAGTGACAGATGTGCAAATGATGATGTGCAAATAGAGACTCAAACTTCATCACCGGCTTTGTCCCAATTCACACCTATCCGAAAATATGCCCCCATTTCCCTTCTCCTTTTCTTTCCCCGTCCAGGTGCCCCTATTGGACGAGTCGCTCTGGGACTTTTTGTGCTGTGTGTCCAGTCTCCTCCAGAGTGTGTTGGGTCACTGCATGCCAAATGGACCACAGCCAGTCTATCCCATCCCCACCCAAACCAACCCAAGAGACGCATGAAAAGTTTTGGAACCACGGCACTGTGTGCGTTCTCTCTCCTTTGCTCTCTCCCTCTCTCCCCTTTATAATGTAGAGAGAGCATACGTTTGATCTGATCACACCGTGTGTCAAGTAGAGCATGATGCAATTGTGGATTCTCTGTACTGTTTTTCTTTGATCTGCTTCAGTTGTTGTTTCACTGTTAAGTGTGTTGTGATTTAAAATGCATTTAAAATAGAGATTGACGTGATTTGATTTACTCTTGTGATGTTGTATGTATGTCCGTGTCTGACAACTTCAACCGTTAACTAGTTCAATAGAGTTGGGTTGTCTCGCGAGGCCATCCTTCCAAATCTTACCTCATTGACTGAGCGAAGCCTGACTGTCCCGAGGCGAACTCAAGGGCAGCATACAACAGAGGAGGCTGGTGGGTGGAGCTACAGGAGGACGGGCTCATTGTAACGGCTGGAATGGAATCAACGGAACGGTATTAAACACATCAAACATACGGAAACCACATGTTTGACTCCGTTCCATACATTCCTTTCCAGCCATTACAATGAGCCCGTCCTCCTATAATCCCTCCCACCAGCCTCCACTGGCAAGCGGTGCATGATCCATAACAAATAGACGAATGTATGAATGAGGTCATGATTACGGTTCACTCTGTGCTTGCCTTTGTTGTTGTAGACGTCTAGGTAGTTGGGTGCTGAGAAGATGGTGATGAGAGATGGAAACCCTGTCGTCTGGCTCTTCCTGTACATGCGGTACCTAGATGGAGAGACAGCATCATCATTCCCGTCCCCGTGACAACAACACTACCTAAAACTGGACTTGTGGTCCTCTGCAGAACAGTGTGGTCCTCTGTAGCTCAGTTGATAGAGCATGGCGCTTGCAATGCCAGGATAGTGGGTTCAATTCCCAGGACCACCTGTGCGTAAAATGTATGCACAACTGTTTGGGGTAAAAGCGCCTGCTAGATTATGTACAGTGAATGTAACACATTATTATTGTATGCTTGTGAATGAAGTCCAAGATGGCCTGAGGAATAATGAAATCGATTCGGGCAAGGCTATCTGATCCTAGAGCTGTGCCTTAGGCTGATTAATACATCAAGCTGATTTTGCTCTTTGAGTGGGCTAGACAGTCTGTGTGGATGAGCATGAAATAAAACAGGGTGACGCGCCTTCTGTCAGTTTCAGGCAGACCCTCTGCCTCATCAGCCCTTTTTTGACATGCTTGCTACCAAGGGTGTCATGGTCCTTTGAGGGGGCACTGATGACCAAACTCAATAACGTTGAATTTTGTAAGCAAAAGTTCAAATGTTTCTGGGTAGGCTCAAGCGACATCGTTGTCCAAGGCGAATGGCTGTAGCAGTTAGCGATGGGCAAAAAGAGGGCACTTACCCAGCGTCCTGTGCTTCATGGGCTCGAATGACCGATAATAAGTTATTGTGTTGTAGAAAGTCGCAGACAGCGGGGTAGCTGTTGAAAGACAAGATGACACATGCTTGATTAACGGGTCTAATTTGATCAAAAGGCAGTGATTAGATTACTTTCCCACTGGGCACAAACGTCAAATCAACTTCTATTCCACGTTGGTTCAACATCATTTCATTCAAATTCAACCAGTGTGTGCCCAGTGGGTTGACACTTAAAATATATATTCATTCAAATGTCTTTTAATAGCAGGCATTTTCATCATGTAACCACCAGAAAGGGGAAACAAAGGCTCCAGCATAAATTCTCAACCTTGTGGTTGCTATAAGTATTCAGTGTGTGTGTGTGTGTGTGTGGGTGTGTGTACGCGTCTGAAGCTTTTGCTTACTCATGCGGCTCTCAGTCTGAGATTCAGGTGGCCAAAATAAACTGCCAGCAATTACAGTTTAGTAAAGCTTCAGGATTTTCCATGCCATAACCTTTCATTCTTAAAGAACCAAAATGTACTCAGTGAGGTAGGCCCTAGTCACACTAGCCAACCAGCCAACAAACCCTTTAAAGCAAGTTATGTTGAAAACATTCCTAAATCAACTCCCAGAGAAGGAACGTTTAGTAAGTGAGTGCACGTGAAATTCCAAACTTTGGGAAACACAATGAAACTGTGTGTCAAAATCCTTTCATAACTTCCGAACACAACGACTTTAGACGGTTGTTCAATTAACCTGATGAAACATGAAAGCAATCCAAGGTTAAATATGCAATATCCTCAGACTGCGTACAAATTGTTCAAAAGAACCAAACTCACTGTGGAACCTAATCATGTTTATTTAATTCTAGGTCACAACAAGCAACCATTTTCACATTGACAAAACAACCCTTCAGCTGTCATTTGGAAATAATGTGACGCATGTGGGAGATTAATAATTAAGTGCAGGGCTGAAGGCTAAACTCAAGTGTTTGTTTCTGGATATGGCTAATTAGTCTAACAATGGTTGTGCCCTTTAATCAATGTGGGTCTCCATTGCTGAAAGCTTTTGGAGATAAAGGGTAGCTCACTGCTTTGTGTGATGGGTAGATGGCCTTGCACTTCGGGCCAACTCGTAACATCCATTGTCCTCCTCCTCCAGTTAATATCCAGAATAAAAAGTAGACAAGAGAAAAGGCACAGTATACTCTCACTTGGCTAAAAGTAAACAAATGTCTCAATTTGCATTTCCTTGTTAGAGGAAGAGGATAGGAGAGGATATTCTATGAGGGGCACAGTTACACTTCCGGCTTCTCAGCTGAGAGGCCTGCTTTGCTTTGTCACTCAAGATGGGCTTCCAAATTGAAATAGATCTAGGTATCACATTCATTGTTTTGTTAATGATGACTTGAGGAGAGGAAGTATGACTGGCAGAGGAAAATAACCAAAGTGTTTGTGATTTCTTTATGGTGTAATAGCATTGCTTCGAGGAAAATAAGAGAGTATCTAATATCCATCTTAATTTATTATTTTAATTCTTATATATTTTTTTATGCACCTGTCGCTGTTCAGCAGATGCTGTTGTTACTGTAGGTATTGCTCAGAAGACTAAATACATTTTGTGCTGAAAGCATTTGACATCTGTTCTGGAATGGAGGACAAAAAACTAACAAATGCACATCCTGTCTACTTCAAATCTGACCGTATTCTCTGGTCATCATTTGAACAGCCAAATTCCATTCAAGGGCTATTTTCATAAAGCATCTCAAACACCATGTAATTCCCTGTTTAAGCTACTCAAAAACAGTCGACCACACAGCACAGTGTCTGCTAGGCTTGAAAAGATGAGGCCTGTATTCATGTGCAATTTCATGCCTCAGTAGTGTGTAAAACAGTTATGAGGGGGCCTATGGTGCTGTGGTAAGACAGTTGCCAGAAGCCAGGAAAAGGCACCAAACTGAGTCTTTTCTCTCAGATTGGTGAGTTGTTCTCCTTTCAGTCTGGAGCTTGAAGCTAGCCCATAAACGCAGCATTCCAGTATGCTGCCAATTACAATGAGCCCTGCAGGCAGATCCAGCTGAAGACACTGTGAAAAACAACAACGCTACAAGGCTACAGTTTTATCTCCATCTCTTCATTCAAAGACTCAATCATGGACACTCTTACTGACAGTTGTGGCTGCTTTGCGTGATGTATTGCCATCTCTACCTTCTTGCCCTTTGTGCTGTTGTCTGTGTCCAATAATGTTTATACCCTGTTTTGTGCTGCTACCATGTTGTGTTGCTGCCATGTTGTTGTCATGTTGTGTTGCTACCATGCTGTGTTGCCATGTGTTGCTGCCATGCTATGTTGTTGTCTTAGCTCTCTCTTTATGTAGTGTTGTCTCTCTTGTCGTGATATGTGTTTTGTCCTATATTTTTATTCAATTTATTTATATTTTTAATCCCAAACCCCATCCCTGCAGGAGGCCTTTTGCCTTTTGGGCCGTCATTGTAAATAAGAATTAACTGACTCGCCTAGTTAAATAAAGGTTAAATACAAATTAATAAATGTTTCAAATGGCACCCTATTCCCTATATAGTGCACTACTCTTGACCAAAAGTAGTGCACTATGTAGGTAATAGAGTGGCACTTGGAATGCAGCCCAAAGGCCACAGAGGAATGTAAGCCAAGGCAAGAAGACACAGGGGTCTGTTGGGAGTTTTACTGTACCATACTGTATGAAACGTGTTTATACTCCAACAGCAAGTTTATACTACAACAGCTCTCTCTGTTCATATGATCTTAAAATGCATCTATTATTCCTCGCTTCTCTGAAGTAATCACTGATTTGACATGCCATAAATGTTGACAGCAATGGCTAGTTTGCTAAAAAAAAACAATCTAGAAATGTCTGATTAGTGATTACTTCAAGGAAGCAAGGAAGAAAAGCTACATTAAGAGTATTTGACCAGGACCTATCACCGTCAAATCGCTGTCTTTCTGTCGATGGTCGATACTACTCGATGTAGTGTACTTGATCCCTGTCACTAAGATATCAGAGATATCTCTGCAATGGCAGGGGCATACCATGGAAATATCACTGGTAGAACCTGAGAGCATCAACAAGGCTCTCTTACCCTCTCTCAAGTGACATGGGTGACATTTCTCTCCCTGAGAGGGCATGTGTTGTCTAGCAGATAGTCAAGCGAGACCATTTACAGCAAACTGTTGGTTCATCTACAAATCTAAGTACAGCTATCTCACAGCCCTGACCTAAATAATATTTTGAATGCAAATAAGCATTATTGTTCCCACATAAAATACTATACAGTGCGTATACCAAACATTAGGAACACATTCTTAATATTGAGTTGACCCCCCCCCCCCCTTTCCCCCCAGAACAGCCTCGTCGGGGCATGGACTCGAAAGCATGGTGTCGAAAGCATTCCACAGGGATGCTGGCCCATGTTGACTCCAATGCTTCCCACAGTTGTGTCAAGTTGGCTGGATGTCCTTCGGGTGGTGGACCATTCCTGATACACACATGAAAAACCCAACAGCGTTGCAGTTCTTGACACAAACCGGTGTGCCTGGCACTTACTACCATACTCTGTTCAAAGGCACTTAAATCTTTTGTTTTCCCCATTCGCCCTCTGAATGACAGACATACACAATCCATGCCTCAATTGTCTCAATGCTTAAAAATCCTTCTTTAACCTGTCTCCTCCCCTTCATCTACACTGATTTAAGTGGATAAGGGATCATAGCTTTCACCTGGATTCACCTGGTCAGTCAATGTCATGGAAAGATGTTTTATATGGTGAACATTCTTTATTCTTTATTGAATCCCCCTTAGCTGACGCCTTAGAGACCACAAGTCTTCCTGGGGTCCAAAGGGCAAATATTGTGCTGGTATGCTGCTCAAATAGGAGGACTTTGAAATAGTTCTGTATTGTGGGTAAAGTCTCTACCAAAGATGATATGCAGTCTCTTTTCAAATTATATCAACATACAAACTGGAAAATGTCAGTCTAAAAGCTCTATTCTAGATAGTGCTCTTTGGGTGTTAGAACGCCCTCGTGCACCTTTGAGGCTTTCTTTGGACCTGCTAACTATAGTCACTTAATTTAGCGTAAAATTGTGAAAGTAAGGCAGAACCTTTAAAAAGCTGCAAATACCTTTTGACCATGATAGAAAATATA
Source organism: Thymallus thymallus (assembly GCA_023634145.1). NCBI lineage: Eukaryota > Metazoa > Chordata > Actinopteri > Salmoniformes > Salmonidae > Thymallus > Thymallus thymallus. The sequence continues at coordinate 14,459,713 of CM042423.1, forward strand.
ATGCAAAAATAAAGAATGTTCAAAAAAACATTTCAGCAACTCAGTTTGTAGCACACTAGAGGAGACACCCGAGGAGACACCCGAGGAGACACCCGAGGAGACACCCGAGGAGACACCCGAGGAGACACTCGAGGAGACACTCGAGGAGACAACAATTGATTGCTTGGGCTGCTTAAGGCTGGCTTTGCCACTAGCATGCCAGGGCTAAAGAGCGTTTATCCACCTGTAATGACTGGACACTAGAGCACTAAAAACCACATTTGGAGAGGACTGTGGCCCTGTACGTTACATTCAGGACAGAGTGAGTTGCCTCCGTGCTTCCAGCATTTCCTTTGTTTGCTTTGCCTGCGACTGGGATCTATTTAAGGGGAGTTTGAATGTGTGTTATATAAACACTTGCGACAGTGTAATGAGAGAGAAGCCAGTTTCTCTGGGATGTTGACAAATGCAGGTTATGCAGTTACTGTCATATCCAATAGCGTACACAAAGTGTGTATGTGTACATACAGACAATATAAAAAAGACTGAGGGGGTTGGAAGGGGACTGAATGAAAATGAACATTTGGTAGAATAACTTGGGTTGGAAGGATTTGGCAAAGGAAGGTTCAGTGATGCTTCACTGGTACCAGTATTATGTTCTATATGGATGATTATATTACCATAGAGCACAGAGGTGTTGCACTAAGATCAATGTCAAGTCCATTGTATTATACATCCACAATGGTAACAAAGCAGGATATGGCCACACACACACACACACACACACACACACACACACACACACACACACACACACACACACACACACACACACACACACACACACACACACACACAGACACACACACACCCACCAGCATTTCTACATTGACGTGAAAAAAACATTGTTAAGTCTGCAATATGTAACTTTTTGGGCGGCCCGACCAAATTCACATAGAAATGTAAGTAATAGATCTGTCATTCTCATTGAAAGCAAGTCTAAGAATCAGTAGATATGTTCTATGTGTGTTATTTCTATGCTTCCTGGTCTTAAGGGTCGTTGTTGCGTCTTTTACTTTCATACACCAGTGTACAGCTGAAAATACTATATTTTTGGACACCGGTTTAGATGGTACAATGATCCGCTACACTATAGTTTCTTGTTTTGCCACAAACTGAACATTTAGAATTTTTGTAACCAGGAAATGGCACATGAATAAATTAATACATTTCCAGCCTTTTTCACACTACGCAGCTTGTGAAGGAGGTGAGGCAGTTGATGGCCCACCTGTAGAAGTAGGAGCAGCCTCTCACTGTGTTGTGTGTGAAGTGCTCTTGGCTCTTCTCATTCCCAAAGTCTTCCAGGGGGTCCGACCACAGCAGGTCACACATGGGCCCGTACGCAGGGGGCTCTTTGAATCTGTCTAACTGCAGAGACAGAGGTACACAGAGTTAGAAGAGACAGGGAGACAGTGTCAATCAGTCAGGAAAACATCTCATCCATGAGAAAACTCAGTCAGTTTAGCTTCCTCAATGGATTGGTGTTGGTGAAGTGATACCTATGGAAAAGGGTTTGTTTTTGTCATTGTAAAGGACTTGAGACGGATCTTGATTTGACAATTAGTCTTGCTACATTGAACTGTGGTTAAAATCAAAACTGTTGGTAGGGTCTCTGTCTTACATCGTGTTTAAATAAAAAACACCCACAACATGTGGACTGGATGACGATATGTGCTTATTACGAGTAGGAAACATGAATAGGTATTTTCAATCTTGACCATACTAATATTTCCTCCTCGGAAATGGGATGGAAAAGGTACAAATTGATGTGATCAGGCAAAAGCTCATGACAGTCATTCTGAGAAACCATATTGATTTCTCTAGAGAAAGTATAGACTGTAGCATAATGGACACTTCAATAGTGCAGATTGGATTACAGAGACCCTCTGATTGCAGCCACAAAATCCAATTGTCGTTATTGAATTTGAGAGAAAGCAGGATCCGACTCTTCAACATTTTTAATCAGAGAGGTCCAGACTCTGCACGAATGTAACTCTCCTGTTAGCTTGGGGCATCGTTGGAGAGCGAATTGAGAGAGAGGTAGTCCATGTTGTATTACCAAGGTCATTATTTGCAAAGGAAATATTTTAAGGGTCTTAATTTTCTTAAACAGTAAAAAGGAGAAATTAAACATTTTGCACAAAGCTCTGTGTAAATTTGTCTGTATCCTAATTTAAGTGCCTTTCACATGATAAATTCTATTAGAATACAATCCACATGAATGTTTGTTACAAGGGAAGTATTATCCTACTTATACTGAACACCCATTATGCTTTTAATGAAACTTCTGTCGTGTGTGTCAGAGTCATTTTCCTTTTTTTTTTATACATTTGCAAAACATTCTAAAAACCTGTTTTCGCTTTGTACTCTGTATATAGATTTTTCTATTGTGTTATTGACTGTACGTTATTTCCCATGTGTAACTGTGTTTTTTTTTTTTTCGCACTGCCTTGCTTTGTCTTGGCCAGGTCGCAGTTGCAAATGAGAACTTGTTCTCAACTGACCTACCTGGTTAAATAAAGGTGAAATAAAAAATAACAAAATTGTCATTATGGGGCATTGTGTGTAGATTGCTGAGATTTTAACGTATTTAATCAATTTTAGAAAAAGGCTGTAACGTAACAAAATGTGGAAAAAGTCAAGGGTTCTGAATACTTTCATAAGGCACTGTACATGTAATATATTCATACAGTATAGAAACAGTACAATATCAATATATCCATGAATTGAATACTGAATACTACACTATCGGAATGATAGTGTAGTGATTATGCCATATGTACCAAAATAAACCAAAGTCAGGTTAAATTACAAGCATATCGTATTGTCATTCAGGGAACGTGGTTTGGGAGGACACGTACTTTCCTGATGTCGTCAAGGTTTGTGATTTCTGGGGACAGTCCTCCGTGTACGCACAGGAACTGCTGGTTCATAAGGGCGGCCAGGGGAAGGCAGTCAAAGGCGTCCATGCACGCATCGTACACCCGCTCTGAATACTTAATTCTACCTGTCAAGGTGGAAATAGGGCAGGGCGTGAGTGTTGCCAAGCCAAACACCCCTAGCTCTTACACACTAGGGCAGTGTGCTGGGCCTGGGTCGGAAAGTCTTTAAAAATGAAAAGTGTCAGAAAACCTTCAAAGGACATATAACTCCAGCATAATTTCACTCTGCCCTTGGTATTTTAGTTAGATTCTGAGCCTGAATACAACAGCAGTAGTTCTGACATATGTAAATACATATCAAGGAGAGAGCAAATATCTGATTTCCTATGCCAAGAAGCAATTTTCTGTGTGAATGTTTGAAAGTCAAGTGTCCGGTTGAATGTAAAATGCTTTTGAAAGAAAAACTCAAACCATACTTACATTCCTGCTTAAATGTGAAATACTCTGTTAAATGTCTACATTCGTGGTTCCCACGAAGCAAAAATAGTGTTTTGGGGTATAGGATCTTTAAGGCCCACAAGTACAGCACACACTGGAAGAGAATAATAAAGAGATTGGGAATGTTTTGAGAACATATTTTTATAAATACAGTACAACCAACAGTAGTTTCAGATGTACAAAGGCAAAAGCGTCAACCACTTTCTTCTTTAACTTAATGTTCGTAGAACAGGCGAAACACTTACTTCGATACTGAAATATCCTCTGTCGACGTAGTCGCCCAAGAAAAGGTAACGCGTGCTAGCTGGTGACCCTCCTACTTCAAACAGCTTCATCAGGTCAAAGAACTGGCCATGGATGTCTCCGCAAACTACAGGAAACACACAAGCGAGGAAATCAGAAACAAACAAAGAAATCTTACAACTCTTGACACTTTTCAGGAAGCTAGGTGTATGTTGCACGTCACTACTTCACAGAAGAGGTATTTGAACATATATATTTTTTAAAATATATTTTCTTAAATGTGTTTTTATCTAGCTACATTTTTAGATATTATATGTTTTTAATTTACTCAGAAAGTCGTTTCCATTGCAAGTTACAGCATACTGAAAACATACTGGATTTTGAATGTTAGCTTGCTGGCTCGCTAGCTAACATTACATGATTATGGTCTGTGTAGTAATATTATTCCATTTATTTGTATCTAGCTAGCTAGCTACATGTCTAAACAAAAGACTCCACTTCGCCAGATGATTACATGACCCATCAAGTTAACCAGGTGTGTCTGGGGATGATTACGGACATCTATTGTATTTCATGAACATGTGTACATGTCTAGACAATAGCGACCCATCCACTTAGCTAGATGTGGCTGGGGGGTGGTTATAGCATTTCTTTCACATGACCCATCAATTTAGACAATTGTGTATGGGTAAGCGTCATCTAATAATTATAAAATATTTTTAAAATATCTAGACACTTTCTGTTTTTGATATTGCTACTATGCAAGTAACAATTTAACTGTATCGTTTACACAGTCTGTTTCCTGTGCATGTGACAAACTTAAGATGTAATTTGATATAGTGTGTATTTACCAGAGACGTTAATATGAAGAACAACATGACCTGCACCAAAATCAGATTAGGATAAAGACCAAAGACTAGATAAAGTGTATTTTTACCTGGAGTTCTTCCTTATTGTAGGCTACTACTTTTACCACTTTTAGTCTTGAAATCTTTGTTTGTTTACTACACTACTCACTCTGTTTAGCACATGACCTCACATGTAAATCCTTAAAGAGATGGGTGGGGCTAAGGCTTAAGAGGGTGTGAAAGATGCTGAATGTGTGTAGACAAAGAAGATCTCTCCAGTAGGTGTACCAACACATTCAAGGGCCATTTTCAAAGTGGGATTACAAGTTTATCAACTTGTTTACCAAAATAATGCTAGATAGGACCGAATCCAGGTGGTGGGTCACATATTCTAAACATTTGCTTTGTTTCTTGAGTTTGTTAGTGGTATCACGATTCATGTACTGTAGGTGTTAAGAAGAATTACATGGACCCAGGACAAAGGTAGTATTTTGGGCAAGTGTTCCTCCTAATACATAAACATGAACATCATAATCACAGTTATCATTATCATAAACCACCCTCTGATCCCAAGTGGCACAATAGCTTTTATTTACAGGGGCAATTATTTGTTAATATATACCCAGTTCCAATACACAATGCAACTTCTGCTCTCGCCCGACAACCAGAAAAGGTTTCAATTCCAAGCATGTTTCATACAATTAGCCTAGAGAGGATTTGCAAGCGTGAAGTGTCTTCTGTTTCTGCACTTTATGTCGCCAGCCAATTGAACCTGGACCAACTGGTACAAAAAGGTGTTGTCGTCTCGCCTGTATCCTTTCATAATACATGCATCATGCATAAAACATAACAACCAAGCGACTTAGCGTTGCATTACATAGTGAGTTCTGCTTTGACTAGCCTGCACAACAAATCAACATGACTTAACCTACTATTATACTTTTCTTTGCATTAAAGACATTTGAGTTTGACAAACCTCTACGTTGTGTCAAGGTCATGTATTCTTTTTTTTTTTTAAATGCAACATTGGACTCTACTCAAACCAAGAAGCACCACTGTAATGTGAATGTATGTATAGCATGGCAGCCTATCAACAAACAAACAAACAAACAAACAAACAAACACGGGTGCACATGCTTTCTGTTCCAGCGGATTTTAGAGTGCCCTAATGTTTTACAGCACAATAAAAATGCTTTATACCTAGTATATGAGTAGTGTGGAACTCGGTCTTCAATAACACAATAACACAATGAAATTGGCCATTTCATTCTTACAAGCATCACTGGGAAGAGGTGTACATTGATACCCTATTGTTAGTGTGTGGGGGGGTATAATGAGATAACACGACAAATGAATCAATAAAGCTGTCATGGTTCAACATTTACATTATGGAAGTGCCAACATTTCCCTCTTTCTAAGACGCATCTTTAATAGAGTAAAATATCTCTGTCTCGCTACGACATGAGTCACGTCCCTGTGCTTTTTATTCATAGAACACTAACCGAAGTCTATGAAAGGAACACCACTTGCACCGCCTATTATTATTATTAAGGAACTAAATTATGCTATTATGGAGGAACAAAATGTATCCCAATGCCTGTTTAGATCTCAACTACTGAGTGTTGTTCTCGTCTGCAATTGGATGGTAACGTGCAGTATCGAAAATGTACTGTACACTCCCACTCCCTCCCTCCTTAATAACAGAGGGATGGGGTATTATCTTCCTTCATTCCCGTTGGTCTACTTTACACTAATGTGACAACTTTGACGTTAATCACATCCCCACCTCACCCATCAATCAATCGTTACAGTCAACAACCCAGCATGACCCACACTGTGACTGGCCTGACTCAATCTCTCCATGATCACTTCATTCGCCACTCAGTCAAATAGGATTGGTTTTCCACTGCCTCTCTGACCCTGTTCACCACTGCTTCCCGGAGAGCCAAGGAGCCACAGCCCACAGGGCCTTCAGATGTTTGTCACCCGCTGGCCACACACTGACAGCGAGCATGCTGGGACTGTGATTACAGAACCCAGACCAGACCAGGAACAACCCAGTCATTTCTTTAAAGACCCATTGTAGTGCAGCGCAGTGCTCTGAGTTGAGTATCCAGCTGCCCGGCAGAACCTTCACAATAATAGTTTATATTATTATACAAAGAATTCCCTGATTGGTTTTAAAAACAAAACAAACAAATATTCTGAATGTGTGTGCTATTCACAAACACATTGGTCGATATTTCCCTCTCCATTTTTCTAACCTTACATTTCAGTGAGAAAATACTAAACAACACGAACATTGATGTTAACAATTGACACTGAGACACAGTAGCAAAAGACAACGCCAGTCAACTACCCATGCCCGAAACACAGTTGCTATAGCACTGATACTAACTGGGTCCTTGGCAATGAATATCAAAACCATCCTCTGATTTGTTTGCATGTCTGTCTTTAAGCATGCATCTAAAGACTTTGAGAAATGTATTGCAGACAGTTCCAATTAACATCTGTTGGAGGAAAGCCATTAGCTTGAGTTGCAAGGAAGAGAAAATCTGTACTCCCCAAACGCATCGTAAACTCTAATTTTGCCATTTTGTCTTTGGAGAATCCCCACTCTTTGCAAATGGTTTAATCTCTGGATGTAGACTTAAAAAGAGTTATCGTTTCTAATGTGTTACCTGTCCCTCTCAGAGTCAACTGTATGTTGTTACAAATGATATTCCATTCAAATAGTCTATTCACGCTGTCTGAGAAGCAGCTCACTGTGCAAAGTGGATGTTCAATCTCACTTACTACAAAAATGTAGATATCTGTAAGGCAGCATCGATCCCCTAATCATACGTCATTAAAGGAAATGATGGAATTATAGGAAAGTTAAAATCCCTCTCGTTCATAGCTTATCGGTTTCTCAGCCAGCACTGTATGCCAAGGCTGACCATGATCACCATGGAAACCTCTCTTAATGGAATGGAGACAACCATTCAATGGCAGTATACGTTTATACACCGGAGTAACTTTTAGAGGCTTTTCACACCAACTCAACTGTTAAACACAAAGGACTTTTAACATGGCTGCTGACCACAATGTGCTAACACTTTGTGCCATAACAAGTTACAACTACTCAGTTTGTAGTGTGTGATTTAAGATCAATCAAGCAAAGTCTATACGATGGACTTTTGATAGCGCATACTAAATCCTCAAAACCCTGTCTGGTGAATTTCTGGTCAATGAAGTATGAATGCACACCAGAGCAGAACATTGTTCTATCAAAAAGCTGGGATAAAACTCAATAAAAATTCCTTATTCAACATCACGTAACGAGACATAAAATTTGAATAATAAAAAAAACAGACCAAGAACACAAGAGGGAGGAACATGACGACAAAATAAAAGGTCACACTAAAAGCTCCAGTGCCGAGAATGTGCGCTCTCTGTGTGTGTGTGTGTGTGTGTGTGGATCTAAAGATCTGGACAAAGCCAACCTGTGTCGTGTTTCTCTGTGATAACGCCATGGTGACAGAAGTGTCAGTGGGGTCACACTGGAATAGCTAGTGACCTAGGGGTCAAAGTGACGACCTGATGAATGGGCAGCCGGGCCATGGTGAATTGTGGTCCTGTGTAGCTCAGTTGGTAGAGCATGGTGCTTGCAACACCAGGGTTGTGGGTTCGATTCCCTGGGGGACCAGTATGAAAACAGTATGAGCATGTATGCACTCACTACTGTAAGTTGCTCTGGATAAGAGTGTCTGCTAAATGATGTAAAATGTTGTAGTCAGCTGGACACAACAGATATCAGATACCTCTGGGCTTTGTTATAGCGTACGACACACATAAGATGTGCAGGTGGGAGTACATTATCTCAAGTGAGCTAGAATCTGTTCTTGCCATCCCGTGCGATACAGAACCCAAAACATATCGTCAGGCAGCAACAGCAGTGTGTGTGGGTGGCTGACTTACGCAATCTAGCGTGGCTCAATAACCTACACAGGCCACTCCAGAGGCAAGCTCATTGAGTTGGTGAGATTCGCTGGGGAAGGCAGACGGTGCAAAATCCTCTTTTGATTGAGCAGATCGGTAATACCTTGGAGATCAACGCTGAGTCTCTAGGAAGAGTTCCAGCCTGGAGTGAAGTATACGAAACGCAGCTCGCGATCTGTTCAGTATTCACGTGTTATATGTGACAGAACTGGATTTGACGGTCTGCTAGAGAAAAGGCACATTTTCTCTCGTTGGTTGTATAGTTAAGTCATTACTGCAGTGGTTTTGCAATAGCAGAACATAGCTACAGGTTGTTGTACTGAATGGTACAGCAGAGAGCTCTGTCGGGAGCAGTTTGTGCCTGATGGACTAACACTGTGGCACGGTTCCTCCATGAAATCCCAGATGCCATCTGGCACAACCAGGAAGAGAGTGTGTTTGTTGTGTGTCTTAGGGGGGGCCATTCAGCCAAGACACATCACATAGACGGAGGAGATGGGAGAATGAGGTGTAGAAAACGCAGCGTATCACAACCGGCCGTGATTGGGAGTCCCATAGGGCGGCGCACAATTGGCCCAGCGTCGTCCGGGTTTGGCCGGTGTAGGCCGTCATTGTAAAGAAGAATTTGGACTTAACTGACTTGCCTAGTTAAATAAAGGTTAAACAAAATACAAATAAATAAAAAATGAGTGATACTAAAAAGTATGTATTCTTTCCCACAGAAAATGTGGCCTTGTGAGGCTGTCAGTGTGTGTGTGTGTGCGTGGATGGGTGTTTGTGTGTGTGTGTGTATAAGTGTGTATCATTGCAGTAGAATAGAACTGTTGAGTAGGAGAGGGGTGGGGCGGGTGTAGGTGTGGGAGTAGAAGTAGCTAATGTTAACCCCTACCTCTGCCTCCACTGTCCCCCAGGCTGATTCTCCATTACACTTTAGAACCAATCACATACAACTGATTCTCTGGAAGATAGCAATGATGAATTACAGTTCCAGGCTTTTTTCTTTACTACGGAATGAGAGGTATTGCTTACATAATACGATCTGCAGAGAATGAGATAGAGACCACACATTCAGCATTATGGAGCTACCAAACGTATTCTACATTCAGGCCGTCATTGTAAATAAGAATTAGTTCTTAACTGACTTGCCTAGTTAAATAAAGGTTAAATAAAAAAAAATAAAAGAATACAAGAATAGTTAGAAAAAATGCGATTATGCAACACACCCAGCTAGCACAAAACGTTCTGAGAACCATGTTTCTTAAAGCTTGGTGAGAGTGTGTCCTATGGTTATTTTGCATACAACCTTCACACAACTTTCTGGGAATGGTGCAGGATAGTTGCTTGGCTTTGGAACATTATGAGCATATTTAGGGACTTGAAAAAAAACAACGTTATTTTCTTGGTATTTCATTACTTTAACATACATTTTACTAAAAGTTCAAACAAGGTTGCATTTAATTTCAATTCTGGTAATGTTCTAGGAACGTTCTCCAACTGGTTTGACATTGGGAATGTTCTCAAATAGTTCAGAGAACGTTAAGAAACAACTAGGGATGAAACGGTTAACGGTTTCACGATAAATCACAATGTTATTTCAACACCTGCACATTGGATTTGTTTACATATGGTTGTATTGTTCTTACATGCAAATTGCTTTACTTGTGTTGCTTTTATATGCACATTTGATTTGCTTACTTAAAGTTGTGTTCATTAAAACCTGCACTAGGGAAACTTTTACCTCCTGGCCACATGGTGCCATCTTTAATGTTAATGTTATTATTTTAATGTTTATGCACACAAAGTGCATAGTGCTGCTAATTTTGTTGTTTGTTGGTTTTCAATATAAAACTTGATGAAATGATTTCAGTGTGTGTGTATCAGTACTTTTTGAAAATGTCCAGCACATTTTAACAATACTGATCATTTTGGTCACTATAATCGTGATATGAAATTTTCATACCGTTTCATCTCTAGAAACAACGTTATTCTGTGGGAATTTCAGTACTGCATTACTTTTCCTACAGGTTTCCTCAAATAGTTTTAAAAAACGTTAAGAAAACTTTTGTAACGTTCAAATAACATTCTAAACATTTTATTTAAAAACATATACATTCTGTTCTCAACAAAACATTATATCATCTATCTTGTTAAATATGTTCAGGTGTGTTGGCCGAGCCCATTACCTGATCTTAATGAGTGCTTGTTTCCTTTGAAATGGGGTCTGTTTGAATAGACTAAAAGGAACAGATTTGTATAATATGTAATTTGGGGGTGGTGTTTAAGAACGTTGGGCCAGTAACCGAAAATCTGCAGTTCTGCCCTTCAGCAAGGCAGTTAACCACCAACAACAACTGCTCCACGGGCGCCGATGATGTGGATGTCGATTAAGGCAGAGGGGTTGGGTTAAATGCAGATGTATTTCGGTTGAATACATTCAGTTGTGCAACTGACTAGGTATCCCTCATTTCCATTCTTAGAATGTTGAAAAAACCTTCTGTTTTATCAGTCAGGAAACTTCTGTTTTAGGAAACTTTTAGGAAACGGTCAGGAAACCTACGGCTTCATTCCCAGAACCAATGGGAAACAAAAAACGTACGTTCCCACAACTTCCAAGGAACCAAATGTGCTAGCTGGGCAGTTTGCCATCTATCCATTAGTTTAAAATATAGTTACTGTTAAAAATGTATGGTAATAAAAAATAAAAAAACAAAGACGTTTAGACATTTAGAGTAAACGTTGTTTTTTCAACGCCCACATGCTTCAGAGAATTATTCTAGAATTAATTAAAATAAACAACCACATCAACATGATGACACCAACTTGGGTGGTATGACAAAACTAAAATAGAAACCATTTTGTCATAAAACTTTTTTGTCGTAAAACCACTGCCCTAACGCGGCCTTATTACACACTGTGAAGACCTCACATGGCGTTATGATTTGTGATCATGACAGAGATAGTGGAGGCAATTTACAGCACATTGGGCAACACTCAGCCACAAATAGAGCGGTAGCAGTACAGCACCTAGGCACCCTGCCATCTTCCATCATCACCTTAAGGCCATGGGTTTGAGTTCCATAATATCATGGGTTTGAGTCTCATGTAAGGACCTGCGTCTATCAGCCAGTCAGCAATACCCAAGCTAATGCCTAGGCTTTAGCTCAAGGGACTAACACAGCTGTGCACTGGAGGCACGGATTCAAACACTGTCAGTCACATTTGCAATAGCCTGTGCCAAACGGCAGAGGGTTTCTGGTGTAGTGACTTTAGTGAGAAAGAGAATATCAAATTATATATTTCCTTGTAGGCTGCACAACAGATTCTAAAACAAAACATATAAAGTAGATGGATGCCATTTTTCTTAGAACTCGTCATGGAAGTGATCTATTACCATTCATTCCTAAGACTGGCCCCCTGCCTCTCATTAAGCCACCTTCAAAGAAGCTCATTAGGAAGTCTAATTGGGTTATGACTGAGACACTTGACTTAATGGAGAGAGAGAGAGAGAGAGAGAGAGAGAGAGAGTACAATACGTTTGCATAGGTTTGAATCTGACTAGTTCTTATCAAAGTGTCAGAAATCTCACAAAAACGAAAGCTTGCGTAAAAATGTATGATTAAACTAAACAAGGAAACTTAAAAATCGACTAAGGTTTAGTGTATCTCCTAACATATTACATTTCAATCCATTTCACTGGCTCACACAATATGTTATATGACATTAAGAAAAATATACTCCATTCACCTCTTCACGAGGGCAAATACGTCTGTCGTGTGTGTCAGAGTCATTTTCCTTCTCAAGTCTGTATGTAGGGCAGAAGGGCATTTGAACAAATAGCATCGCCTTGGTTGGTCAGACTGTGTGAACCAGTTTAAATGTCCCTCTGCCCTGCTGATGGGCAGCAGAGCCCACGCACGTCCTTGAAAGCCTGGCGGTGACTCACATACTCAGGGGAAGTGGGAAGAGTCAGAAGGTTGGGTAAGGGCGCCCCAGAGAGAGAGAGAGAGGGAGGGAGGGAGGGAGGGCGAAGTTCAAACAAACCTGCATTGCAGTATTTAGGCTACAGAAATACTTTGGGTACTGTAACATTTTGAGACCACACACAGCCAGAAATAAGTGTGTGTGTATGCAGGCATAAGGTGTGTCTGTATATGTCTATGTCCGTGTGTGTGTGTGTGTGTTTTACTCACTAACCTGTCACGGGGGCCTCTATGTCTAGCAGGGTCTTCTCAGCCCTCAAGATGGCCGCTCCCTCTCCAATGAGCCTGAGGGCCACGCTCTCCTCCACGCGGCCCTCCTTGGTCAGGTGGCCTTTGAGCACGTCCACTTTGGGCTTCCCATCGTTGTCAAACACCTCCTTGGCTGTGAGCCGGTGACTTGGCGGGAACGGAACAGCTGGAGGAGAAGGAAGACGAGGACAGTTAGTTTCCTACAAACCCACAGATACAAAAGCCCTCACTCAGTAAAGAGTGACGAGGAGTGCCATGGTGGGGAGTCTATGCTCCCAAGAGTACTAAGTCAAATAAGTCAAAGCTACAGCTGAATCACTGAGCAAGTTGAAGTCTTTGGAGGAAATACCTTTGACACATATCTGACCAGAGAAGGGAAATACTGCACCTCTCATTGCATGCAACAAAACACATTTCTATATTTAAAACTAAATGTGTGAATATATCTATATAAAATGTATTCAAATAGTACTCTGATGTCAAGAGGAACATAAGTTTAGATAGCAAAATGCCACCCCTCTAAATAATTTAAAAGCATGCTTTCAGCAATTATCAAACAGAAAACCAACTGCCGGTTTAGCATACACTAATGATGCCTTTGAAATGACAAGAATTATCACAGCTAATATTTGATAGCCTGTAGCTAGCAGAACTGTGTGTTGCTGCCGCCTAGCCTTGCGGCCATCTTAATTATTGACTAATTACCGTCACCCACAACAATATCCTTCATTTGAGGAAAGCAGAGCAGAAGAAACAAGACATTCAATTCAGTGGAATTTGTTTCAATCATGACACAGTCAAGCTTTCTTGTTTCCACACAATGTTATAGGCATCCTATTATAATACACATGCCCAGTAATAGCCATCATATGATTTACACACAGTCGTACAGTACAAAGAAGGTTCCCCTCCCTAATAGTTCATTGCAAATTAGCCGCCACAAATTTACAAAAATATTAAGTGGATTCACTAAATCAGCATTTTCACACCATCAGAAAAGAGAAAGCCCTCCTAATTAACATCCCAGAGCAGCATCACCGCTAACGACAGAGTAATGTACTGTGCCATTATCCATTACAGGAACAGCGTCATTGAGTGGAGAGGGGATCTCACAGACCGGGGCAATGATTCCACTTAGGTGACATCATCTGTAATTAGACATCTAACGCACCTCCATGTCACACAGTAATGAATTAAATAATAGAAAAAGGTCATTATAATTATGGGGCATAATTTGATCTACCATGTGTGCTGCCAAAACGGCGCAGATCTCCTGAAGTGTACACTTGAACACTTCCCGTTATGGTGTAAACTCCCTTCCGGCCAATGCTTACACCAGTACAATGCTTCAAATCCATGACAAGGAATGTGCGAGTGCACACTTTAGGAGAAGTGTGGAGAACAGCCATAGACTTCTATTTCACTTTCAATAGTCTCTCTCAACAGACATTCGTATGATACAAGAAAGCAGGCTTTCGAGATTGCAATTATGGCTTGCAAAGTTAACCTTTTCTTTCAGTAACTCGCTCAGCTTCAATTCAGACAGCCAACATGGATGGTGACTGAAACAATTAACAAGTCAGTCAAACTATTCCTACCCAACACCTTCACATTGCCTACATCCCTGTACAGTGAACACTCAGCTGTGTTGGTGTGCTTGAAACCCCAGCCAGTGCCCCAGATAGGGTTACCAAAGCCCCCCTGGCTGGGCCACTTCTCAGCACCTGTTGTGCAACTCGGGCTTAAAGTGACGGTCTGTCTTCATGCAGCCTCCCGTCTCTCATGTTGAGCTGTTGAACACAGTTCCCCCCCACAGCCTTCCACCACGTCTGCTACACAGAGCTACGACTCAGTATGCTGCTTCCAGGGAACAGTGGGTGTGTGTGTGTGTGTGTGTGTGTGTGAGCGCTACATGAAAACAAGTGTGTGTGTGCTCATCAGTGCAACTACACACAGTGACTGATTTGCTGTCTCCAATCGTACAGTAAGTGTCAGCAATGAGATGCCTGTATGTCAGGATATCGCTACGTTAATTTGACATTACCAACACGCTGGCGCCGATGACAGTGATGAATTTCAGTGGTATTGAAATTATTACATTCTTTCAAGTTTTACACACACAAAGTGTGAATATGCACACAAAATGTAAGCAGGCCAAAGGCTTCTGGGTGGAGCTTGCACCTAAGGACCAATGGAAGGGTTCCAAAAAGGAAAACTTATGTTGCCTACCTGGCAACGCTGAGTGAGCTAAATCAAGTGCTCCTAGTATTTTAGTAAGATGAGGTAAAGGGCATTCAGTATTGTTGGATAATCCTGGCTGCTCTCAGGTCGCTGATGTCCAGTTGCTTAGCATACTGTTGAACAATGTGTTATGGAATAGAGTTAGAATAGAGTTAGCATAGACTACTAGTTGGAATATCTGTGTTGTTAATGTCATTTGAGAAGGTGTAGGGTAGTTGGTTTGTTATTGTTTGCTACGCAAAGATGGCCAAAGTATGTTAGATTTTTCAGAATTCGCAAAACCACAGCAACTCCAAATACACATTGGCTACTGTGATTGATATATGCCTTACCCCCTTTGAAATACTTTATGATGATTAATATTCAAGTCTTTGTCTTTCATGTATTGCTTTAATTTCTAATTCTCAATCCTGTCCTTCCTAATCCATTATAATTAATCATCACTAATTGATTTGGAAGTTACCCGCAATATATTTAAATTTTGAAGACTGCCATTTGGAAAGGCACAGGCCATGTTTTCCAGCACTTTAGAACTGTAAGAGTGCAGCAGGCTGAGTTTTGTTGAGCCTGCCAGCCTGCCTGGTTGCCTGCCTGATTACTCAGGATGACTCAAAGCTGGGCTCCATTAGCTGATAGCTTTCATTAATTTCATCATTACTCAGCCTCCCCCCCCCCCCCCCCCCCCCGCCATGTAATTTATGCTCCGTGGGCTACAGTCTAGAAGGAGAGAAATTTATGCTCCGTGGGCTACAGTCTAGAAGCAGAGAAATTTATGCTCCATGGGCTACAGTCTAGAAGGAGAGAAATTTATGCTCCGTGGGCTACAGTCTAGGAGAGAAATTTATGCTCCATGGGCTACAGTCTAGAAGGAGATAAATTTATGCTCCGTGGGCTACAGTCTAGAAGGAGAGAAATTTATGCTCCGTGGGCTACAGTCTAGAAGGAGAGAAATTTATGCTCCGTGGGCTACAGTCTAGAAGGGGAGAAATTTATGCTCCGTGGGCTACAGTCTAGAAGGAGAGAAATTTATGCTCCATGGGCTACAGTCTAGAAGGAGAGAAATTTATGCTCCGTGGGCTACAGTCTAGAAGGAGAGAAATTTATGCTCCGTGGGCTACAGTCTAGAAGGAGAGAAATTTATGCTCCGTGGGCTACAGTCTAGAAGGACAGAAATTGGTGTGCATCTATATAATCTGAATATTCCCTTCTCATTTACCACGAATTTCACAGACAAACGGACAATTCTATATTGTGGCTAAAGGTACAGTAATGAATGTAATAATTAATTATTTCATTCATTAAAAGACTATCAAGGATCACAGCTCATCTCTCCGGCACCAACCTTGTCATGCCCCCTTTTTTAACCCCTCGTGCAAATAGAGAAAATAGACCAACCAGGATTCAATCTCCTAAATGAAGTCAGCTTTCAAAGACAACCTGCACCATGGGACTACCCACTGGGCACAGACGTCAACTCCACGTCTATTCCACATTGGTTCAACGTAATTTCATTGAAATGACGTGGAAACTATGTTGATTCAACCAGTGTGTGCCCAGTGGGTAGCCTGTTGCTCTGGAGTGCAATTCTGTAGTTGCCGTCAGATCTCATATACCTGATAAGTGCTATATTTCTTCCATCACTGTGGGAGTAGAAAATGGCTTTTGGCAATCAGTGAAAAAGTAGACGCTTAATTGGTAAAAAGGCCAATAAGAGTTTCAACTCAGGAAAGCAACAGGCATGGTTAAGAGCCATCGCTCCAATCAGAGCCATTTCCACCATTAGATAGAAACGCTGTCCATCTCCCGTTGCAAAGAAAATGAATACTATGCATTATTCAAACAACTCCCCTTCATTTATTTTGAATGCATTATCTATCTCCCACTCATGCATTATTTGAGGCACTCCAGGGAACGACAACTAATTCATTTCCACAGATTAAAAGTATAATTCAAAAGGCTGATTACAGGAAACCATGTTGGTCATACTGGGGGTCGACACTTTTAACATTGTGTAACAATCTCTTCAGCTCTAAGGTAGGAGTGTAACGGCATTGCCATTATGAATATTCAGAATCAAAAGAAAGGATGGAAGAATGCTGGATTACTGTTGGGAGGTAATGGAGTGAAACTGTTGCATAAATGGTGAGATACTGTATAACCAGGCATGACTTTTGGGGTGCATCTAAAGTCAGGCAAAAGATACCAGACAGATTTCAGCACATTGAAACAACAATGCCTTATTATATGACAGTACAAAAACCTAATTGACATTTGTGGCCAATATTAAAAAATCACAGCTGCAAGAATCTTGTCTAGAGCTCTACATTAGTTAGACGACATTACCTCTCTACTACTGTCATTACCTTTCCACTGCTACTTTCACTACATTACCTCTCTACTACTGTCATTACATTACCTCTCTACTACTGTCATTACCTTACCTCTGTTACTTTCACTACAGTACCTATCTGCTACTTTCACTCCATTACCTCTCTGCTGCTGTCATTACCTTACCACTGCTACTTTCACTCCATTACCTCTCTGCTACTGTCATTACCTTGCCTCTGTTACTTTCACTACATTACCTCTCTGCTACTTTCACTACATTACCTATCTGCTGTTGTCATTACCTTACCACTGCTACTTTCACTACATTACCTCTCTGCTACTGTCATTACCTTACCACTGCTACTTTCACTACATTACCTCTCTGCTACTTTCAATCCATTACCTCTCTGCTACTTCCACTCCATTACCTCTCTGCTACTTTCACTCCATTACCTCCCTGCTACTTTCACTATATTACCTCTCTGCTACTGTCATTACCTTACCCTATGCTACTTTCACTACATTACCTCTCTGCTACTTCCACTCCATTACCTCTCTGCTACTTTCACTCCATTACCTCCCTGCTACTTTCACTACATTACCTCTCTGCTACTGTCATTACCTTACCTCTGATACTTTCACTCCATTACATCCCTGCTACTTTCACTCCATTACCTCTCTGCTACTTCCACTCCATTACCTCCCTGCTACTTTCACTATATTACCTCTCTGCTACTGTCATTACCTTACCCTATGCTACTTTCACTACATTACCTCACTGCTACTTTCACTATGTTACCTCTCTGCTACTTTCACTACATTAACAAACTAAAGTATGCTTACATATAGAATGTGAATTAATGTAGCCTACATGACTCAGTTCAATAAATATGGCCCAAGTTCACCACATTTCACTGCACACAGTGAGACGCACAATATACATACACACAACATACAGTACACGTCTTGGGTAGGAGAGTCTTAATCAACATAACATATTGTAGTGGGACTCAATCATAGCAAAGAAAAACAGATTTCCCACAGAGCCACATATCACCTCGATTAAGTTTCCCAGAAGCATGCAACTCAGCAACAAGAGCCTCATAGGAGAGATCCGTGAGGATTACTATATAGCACGTCATTCATATGGAAGGCATTTTGTACTGTTTTTCATCTTTAATAAAATAATGTATGTCGCAAACAAATTATTGGGGCGTGACAGTATATATTGTATGTACAATGAATTGTTTTAAGCTTCTGATACGATCAAACTAAGCAGTGCATGTTCATTTACATATGAAAATTATACTGTATGTCAGTACTATGTCAGTACTTGAAACGATCAATGAGCAACGTTCAGTACAGGATTCATGCTCAGTGCAAGGCACAGAAAGGAGTGGAAAACTAACATTTTGAAACAGAGTGTAAATGGGGAAGAACTATCTGAACTTGTCCAATAATACCGTTACACCCTACTGAACATGGTCCAGCTGTCTACACCTCCCTCCGCTCTCACTTCCTTGTTGTTGACATATGACTGAAAGCTGTAGGCAGTAGGCAACATGTTATGCCCTTAGAGATCATATTACATTACAAGAGGGGCTATGTCATAAACCCTCAAAGTTATAGAATGGAGGGTGAAAATGGCAGCCATATTGGTCAGGGAGAAATCCCAAACCAGTCTAATTGGAATGAATGGCAGTAGAGGCATAATCCTGATTATACTTATGCAGGAAAATAAAGTAAGGCAGGTGATTTATCAGAAATGATAATGAAATGATTGTCAACCTAAAATATTTTCATATAACTATACAGTTTATACAGGTTTTATGCAAATGTTCTGTATAAATGCCTCTAAACTACAGCGCCTTTCAAAAGTATTCAGACACCTTGGATTTCTTCACATTTAATTGTACATTTTTTTAGTCAGTCAACAATCGACACAAAATAATCTCTAATGTCAAAGTAGAAGAATATATATTTTTTAAAGATAAATAGAAAATTCATAAGTAAAATATAGTCGTTGCATTGCACATGTATTCTGCCCCTTTGTTAAGGCAAGCCTATATTGGTTCAGGAATCAAATGTGGCTTAACAAATCACATAATAAGTTACGTGAAAAGTATTGAATTTTAAGCACAGATTCAACAACAAAAGACCAGGAAGCTTTTCGAAAGCCTCATAAAGAAGAGCAGTGATTGGTAGATAGGTAACAATAAAAAAAATCTGACATTAAGCATGGTCAAGTTAATAATTATGCTGTGGATTATGTATTAAACCCCCTAGACACATTCGTCCTTCTGAACTGAGCTTAAGGACCGGAATGAAACTGCTCAGGGATGTTAACGTGAGGCCCTTACTGATTTTAAAACAGCTACAGAGTTGTTTGGCTGTGATGGGAGAAAACTGAGGATGGATCAACAACATTGCAGTGACTCCACAATAATAACCTAAATGACAGAGTGAACTGAAGAATATAAAAAAAAAATGCTTCTTATATTCTTTAAAAAAGAAATAATTTTTTAAGCACAATAAACCACTTTGTAGCACAATAAAACTCCAAGGCGTCTGAATACTTTCAAAGGTACTGTATATGTAAACAGACCATAAATGTCAACAAAAATATATATATTGGAAAGCTGTGAGTGCTGTTATATGATATATTATCAGTACTTGTTGCATTGACTTTTCTAACTCAGTCCTATCATAAACTAATTTCAGCCAGTGTATGACTGTGGATTGACTGCATTGTTTGAATGGAATGTTGGCACTTAATTAAATTAAATCCGGCTAGATATTTTACACAATATCTTATCACAGCACTGGCAAACCATGGTTGACAAACTCCCTGACCAAAATGGCTGACCTTTATCCCATCATAAAAAAGGATCATGACCATTCAATTCTATGGTTATGGGCTTATCTCGAACTCAAAAGATACAGAATCAACAGAGCACCACGGAAGATTGTGAAGCATAGCAGAGGGAGTCGTGTCGTCACTGCATTGTTCAGCGCGTAGCTCTTTTGATATGAATGTCCATTGAAACCACTGAACAGTGACCTACTTCTCTCATCCAACATAACACCTGCTAATGCAGTAGCATACAACCACGTCAAAAATACCACTCTTTTTTTTCACCTTCTTACCAGTAACGGATAACTAGTAAGAAGGTGCAGGCCTACTTATCGCTGGGTTTCTAGAGGCGAATATGAGCATGAAAAGACCCATGTATTTAGGCAGTGTGTGTATATGAAGTCAGCATTTTACTCTGTACAGTCATTGCACAAGTCAATGGAAGAAATAGAATGGCCCCATTGCTATTGACCAGGGAACCCTGACTGTCTGGAAGTGTCAATCACATTACAGCTTACAGCCAGCCTCCAGCCCAGGAAGCAGCTACTTTTTATGAGTCTCAAACCAGGCAACATAACTGTGGCTACATTATAATTTCCAGCCAATCAGCTTTTTACCACAGACTGAACAGTGTCTGAGTAGAAAGAGGTCACTTCGCAAAAAGATGATTGGCTGCAGAAAGATAAAATGCATAATAACAACAACATTGACAAAGCCTCATTTTCAAACCAATACTCTAAATTCAAGTGTTTTGGCAACTCAAGGATTTCACAATGGAATCTTGCAGAGCACTGTGCCTTTACAATGGACTATGGGATTTGACCTGGGAAAATGGCTGACAGGGCACCAACTGCTACCCTCAGAGAGTGTGGGTGAGTCTTTGGCTGGCACTTTCCATCTACACCCAGAGACAAGTTACCACGGCAGCACTTTCGCTGCCGCCAGCCTCTGCATGACCACCAGAAAGAGAGAAAAACAAGAGGTAAAAAAAAAATTAAAGGAGCAAAAAGAGAAGCGCGTGAGAAAATGATAGAAATGGAGAGATGGACAACGATAACAATGCAGCCGATATTATTTATTGTCCTTGTTGTTGGTATCGCCATATCTTATCGGACGATAATGGCTAAAAACATTGCAATATTTGTATCTTCCAATAGTCTATTTCAAAGCTGATATTTCAAGATCCCAGACAAGAGCCAGTGTGCTGTGGTTTTGGTGACTCCCTGAACGAACTCTGTGCTTGTCGCCCCAAGGCATCAGGCATCGACGTTGAGCTTCTGTCAAAGCACCAAAAGACACACAGTGAGCACATGCGGTTGCTGCTCCCCGCGCCGCACAACACGGGAACCCCCCCACATACCACACCAAAGCAGTGGTCTCTCAGTGAATGTTTAGCTAAACCCCATCATGAATCATGACTGAACTTGTGTTTGAATGGTTCCTACCTCCCAGTGTTCGCCAAAGACATTCAAAACAACGGAGGTCATGAACCGAGACATGAATCATCAATAACTGAGAAAAAAAACACTGCCTTTCATCAAATAAAAGGATAAAAACCCTTTCCATCTCTCAACATATTCCCATAAAACAGCAGAGTTAGGTTTCCAGTTGGGAATCTTTCTGTGAAGAAGCAGCCCCATGCTGTATATTTGCCAAGTGTTGAATAAGACACAGAGGGTGCATCTCATTCCCCAAACGTCCTGCTCAGGGCTTATTAATTACATTTCATAAAGCATAAAGAGATGGCGAAGAGAGTATGCTACTGGGTAATAGCTAATTGGTAGAGAATATTGAAAATTGTTCAAACGGGTCAGGATATTTGGAAGACTCGAACCTCTGGTTCAAAAACAATTCATTCTATACAGTCAATTTTAGACAACATTGACTACAACATCCAAAGATGCTGAATAATAGTCTATCCCTTTTAACACCCATAACTCAAGTATGTAACATCTGTGTGTCAAAATGGCGATACGTTATTGTTTGTAAAGCGCTTCTTTAACTACTAGGGCTGCATCCCCAATGGAACCTCCTTATTAGTGCACTGATTTTGACCACGGCCCATATAGTGAATAGGGTGCCATTTGGGACGCACCCTGGATAAATTAGCCAAGTTTCCCTACGGACCACCTCAGACTCCATTTGCGCTACCTCTCCGTACAGCGTTCAGTCTCCCCCACCTTTCCGCTCATTTAAAATGGCTACAAAGCTGCCAATCAAATATTCATAAGTCTGCACTCTGCCTAGGAGATGCAATATTGAGATACAATTAAGTCGTGAACCCTCCATATTTAAAACCTGCCTACGGTCCCCCGTTGCAGCATGCATGGTGCTGCGTTAAATATAATATGGAAAGGGTTTAAAAGAACGTTTAAGTCAGGGTTTATGGCTGCAAATTTCATTAGGGATGATTCGAAAGCAAAGAAAGCCAGAGTCAGAAAGGAATAGTAATCCCACAGAAAATCCGCTTTCCCCATAAACACTGTTCTAGTATGTGCAAGGCTGAAGCTGGATTAAGTCAGCCTGAGTAAATAACCCCTTTCTCTAGCTACCTCTCTACTGGCCAGCTTTCAATAAAACAATATGCTAATGTCTCTCAGGTGGTTCCCACACAGGGTTTTCTTGAATAGTTATCTGTTCTGGTGTGGACTCAACCACACATCCTTTCAGGAAGTCATAAGGAGATCTGCCGCTTTCGAGCCACAAATTATTTTCTTAGACTTGACAAGCTTTCTAATGAAGCTGCAGACTGTCCAATACTACTACATGGTAGCTTACAATATTTTATCTACTCTAAATCAATTCTACACCATCCAACCTTTTAAACCCACTACAGGGAACAAGGAAACAGTTCTAGTTTTCCATATTGTGTAATATGGAGATGAAGCACCAGGAACACGCACATGAACGCAAGCACATACGAATGCACACACACACACACAGAAACGCACAGATGCACACACACAGTTGGTGCTCCTGGCACTCTGGTCCAGAGGAAGCAGAGAATGCAACACGCTGGGAAAGAGGATGACACTGTCAGAATCTAGCCCCTCTATAAAGGCATCACATAAAAGACAAACATATTTCTTAATTAATTTACCCAACAAAGTTATCAGGGCACAATTTAATCAGACTAGAGAGTTAGTTGGTGAGTGACTTCCACTCCAGTTCATAAAATGTTCAGATAAAACAATTCAGAAAAAGCACACATTAGTCAGGTGATAATTGTAGTCAATAAAAACAAAAGTATAAATAAATTGGCCTGGCGTTCAAATTCATTGTTCCTGTTTTCAATAACCATTCCACATTTTCAGTTATTCTCTTAATATTTAATTCCTTCCCTTCCCTGGAGCATTTCCCTCTGGTCTGTTTTTATTGGTAATTACACCAAATCATATTTTAATACCCCCACAAAAAAATTCATGGTATGTACAGTACACAGTCTACCCTCCCCATCTTACACACATCACTACACTCCATAACATAACATAACATCGAAATGAGTAAAGGGGTTGCCACGGAAACTAGAGCAGAATATAGTCTCAGTCTGATCTTTGATTCATCATAGCAAAATACTAGCTTTAGAAGGAGATGCCTACAGCTATAGCGCTTAGAAAGCGCTCACACACACAGGGCACCTACAGGAGGTCCTCCCAACAATAGAGAACTCCTACAGTGCCACGACACATTGTGTGAAATCTATGGTGGTGTGGACTGATGTGCACAAAGATGGGTCTACCTACCGCGGAGGGAAGGAGCCAACAAGTGAGGCATCTATGGTATCTGCATCGGCCATCATAAGGAAATATTGGTTCTATGGTATAGCATTGAAATCAAAGTGATACTTTGAAAGCGCAGTGTGGGAGGGAGCTTCTTTCCTTTGAATGACAATGACCCTATCTATGTGTAGACAGTGACAGTGAGAGACAGAAGCTGGCTCCAAAACAAGCCAAGGGACGTCATCACTCCAGCGTGCCCGTTTCGCCAAGGCTGTCGGCGCTAAGACAATATCCTTTAAAGTGACGGTTTAGAGCCAGTTTGAGGGCTGAAGGAGATTGAGTAATGAGCAAAATGATTGTCCTTGTTTAACAGATTGAAAAGACGTAACTGAAAGGCCACGCTGGAGCTTTGGCAACACGGCAATCAAAACACGTGTCAGTTGCTATGAAAACACAAGGGGGTATCTTCATGTATGTAAAGCGTGTATTAATACATTTCTGACAAGCGGGGGTTGGTCTCTCTCCCTCTCCCTCCTCGTCTCCTGGATGTCTCCTTCCTGTGCTGGCTCCCTTGGCTCCTGGCCTACACTGGGCTGCTGGTGACTGGCGTGTCGGCCCATTGGTGGCAGTACGGGAGGATCAATGACACTGACCGAGTGGCCAGTGGGGACCCACCGTTTCACAGCTGCCTGGCGGATTTGTGGATGGCTGATGACTGCGGCCGTGCAAGGACGGTGACAAGTCAGGGCCAGCGGAGAGGATCAGAGGGACGGTACGATACGTCAATGAGAACATGGAGGGAACTGAACGGGTGAAAAACAGTATGCTGCTGTAGGCCCGTCAATCCGTCAAAGCACCCACTCTCCCTGACTGACTGACGACTACTGACTGAGAGACAGCCTTTGATGCAGACTAAATGCGCGTATTAGAAGCACCAGGCGCGAAGACGTGGACGTTGATTAAGGCAGCCCTCCGCACCTCTCTGATTCAGAGGGGTTGGGTTAAATGCGGAAGACACATTTCAGTTGAACGCATTAAGTTATACAACTGACTAGTATCCCCCTTTCCCTTTTGTCCCATATCGACAAGCACAGATTTTCTCATTAGCATTGTTTAACATACAGTGACTCACCATCTCAATATATATACAGTACCTCAATGGGAGAGTGAAGAACTGTAGATAACCATTGCTATTCTCAAAAAGCCACTTTGAACAATTGTGGTTGATTCAAAATGTTATTATATTTCTAAAAAGTCATAAATTGAAATCATGTTTAAATCTGCAATACATAACTTTTTGGCCAACCCGAAAAAATTCATATAGAAATGTGAGTTATAGATCTGTCATTCTCATTGAAAGGAAGTCTAAGAAGCGGTATATATGTTCTATGTGCGTTATTTCTATGCTTCCCGTTGTGAAGTTTAGTTTTTGAGTCTTTTACTTTCAGTTTTGTACACCAGCTTCAAACAGCTGAAAATATAATATTTTTGGTTATTGAAAAGGTATTGAGCAGCGGTTTAGACGGTACAATGATTTCTCTACAATATACTTGCTTGTTTTGTCGCATAAACTGAAATGAGACGAACTATTTGAATCTTAGTAACCAGCAAATGGCAGAGCGATTTCTGCATATTGCACCTTTCAAAACATATGAGCTGAAGGCTGATTCTACCATGGTCGGTTCAGCACTCTTGCAATCCAGACCATAGCTGCTCTTTAGCTAAACATGGAGCATTCACGACCTCTCTCGTACCTATGCTGTGGTCTTACTCTTAGTGCTCCTAAACCTTCCCAGGAAACCACACACACAGGACACCATTTCAAGACCCCTACTTTACAAACACTTACCGACGTTACCAGCCTTGAAATTATGGTGAATGCATTCCACCGCTATCTACTCCGTCTTTCCGGGAAAATATTGCACATTTAGCCTCTGAGGCAAATACATCACCAACCCATTACAGCTCGGTAACATCCCAAACACAAAAGTCTCCAGAACTTTCACACTATGAAACTAGTTCTCTCCACAACATGACAGAGCATTGTGGCACAGAGGGTTACTAACTTGCTAGTCGCTAACTGTAGCAAGATCTCCTGCACTGTATCGTCTCCCTAACTGTAGCATTGTCTGCGCTAAAAAGCCTAGCCAGCCGACTGACAACCGCTGAAGAAGATGTTAGTTCCCTGGTTGTGGTGCCGGGCTGAGGCCTGCCTCCCCCGACGCCGTGACACAGGATTAGCTGTCATTAGAGCCAGGGAACTGTAGTCAGCTTCAGAGCGTAGCCGAGAGGGAACAAAGCAGGCGTCTGGGAGTACAGGGAAAACAGGGTGTTACTGGAGGAACCACATTTAACTAAACTGCTGCTAAAGCCTGGATAGGGAGCTTACATTCAGATGGGAAATGCTGCTGCACATTACTACGACATATTACAACAGGATACACTTACTCTGAACCCAGTGTTATCAAATGAGACATGTACAGTTGAAGTTGGACGTTTACATACACTTAGGTTGAAGTCATTAAAAATCATTTTTCAACCACTCCACAGATTTCATGTTAACAAACTATAGTTTCGGCAAGTCGGTTATGACATCTACTTTGTGCATGACACAAGTTATTCTTCCAACAATTGTTTACAGACAGATTATTTCACTTATAATTCACTATATCACAATTCCAGTGGGTCAGAAGTTTACATACACTAAGTTGACTGTGCCTTTAAACAGCTTGGAAAATTCCAGAAAATTATGTTATGGCTTTAGAAGCTTCTGATAGGCTAATTGCCATAATTTGAGTAAATTGGAGGTGTACCTGTGGATGTATTTCAAGGCCCACCTTCAAACAAAGTGCCTCTTTGCTTGACATCATGGGAAAATCAAAAGAAATCAGCCAAGACCTCAGAAAAACTATTGTAGACCTCCACAAGTCTAGTTCATCCTTGGGAGCAATTTCCAAATGCCTGAAGGTACCACGTTCATCTGTACAAACAATAGTACGCAAGTATAAACAACATGGGATCACACAGCCGTCATACCGCTCAGTAAGGAGACGCGTGCTGTCTCCTAGAGATGAATGTACTTTGGTGCGAAAAGTGCAAATCAATCCCAGAACAACAGCAAAAGACCTTGTGAAGATGCTGGAGGAAACAGGTACAAAAGTATCTATATCCACAGTAAAATGAGTCCTATATCAACATAACCTGAAAGGCCGCTCAGCAAGGAAGAAGCCACTGCTCCAAAACCGCCATAAAAAAGCCAGACTACAGTTTGAAAATGCACATGGGGACAAAGATTGTACTTTTTGGAGAAATGTCCTCTGGTCTGATGAAACAAAAATAGAACTGTTTGGCCATAATGACCATTGTTATGTTTGGAGGAAAAAGGGGGAGGCTTGCAAGCCGAAGAACACCATCCCAACCGTGAAGCACGAGGGTGGCAGCATCATGTTGTGGGGGTGCTTTGCTGCAGGAGGGTCTGGTGCACTACACAATATAGATGGCATCATGAGGAAGGAAAATTATGTGGATATATTGAAGCACCATCTCAAGATCAGTCAGGAAGTTAAAGGACAACAAAGTCAAGGTATTGGAGTGGCCATCACAAATCCCTGACCTCAATCCTATAGAACATTTGTGGGCAGAACTGAAAAAGTGTGTGTGAGCAAGGAGGCCTACAAACCTGACTCGGTTACACCAGTTCTGTCAGGAGGAATGAGCCAAAATTCACCCAACTTATTGTGGGAAGCTTGTGGAAGGCTACCCAAAGCGTTTGACCCACGTTAAACAATTTTAAGGCAATGCTAACAAAATACTAATTGAGTGTATGTAAACTTCTGACCCACTGGGAATGTGATTAAATAAATAAAAGCTGAAATAAATCATTCTCTACTATTATTCTGACATTTCACATTCTTAAAATGAAGTGGTGATCCTAACTGACCTAAAACTGGGAATGTTTAAATGTCAGGAATTGTGAAAGACTGAGTTTAAATGTATTTGGCTAAGGTGTATGTAAACTTCCGACTTCAACTGTACATATCCTCCAACCTTCTATTTCAAAATGGATTTCAACAGTATGCTATAAAATGTAAATAATGTCTATAAAAAAGACTAAACTAGGCTGATTGTGTTTATTGGTTTCTTCATTTATCCTCTATTTCTCTGAAGGACTATCAGGGCATGTTTTTCTCCTCTCCCGCCAGACCAGATAGTGAACATGAAGGTCAGACTGGAGGGAAACTGGAGAGTATGTTTGGATAACGCTCTCGACACAAACCTGGCCGGGCCCTGCATACAAGAATCACTTTTGTCTCCCTCCACTGCAACTCTCCATCATCCTGTCAGCTCGACTGGCTTGCATTTAGGGAAGGCTGACGACACCGTTCTGTAGAGGAGAACACGTGTCCGCACTAGCCCCGCTGGAGAGTTCCCCTGTGGCCAGACGGCCACTTTACAAAGCGAACCTTGTTGTCGACGGGTTGTTCGGAGAGCCGACAGTGACATTCTGAAGGGCGGCAACTCACCACAGAACAAGGTGCAAATCGGGTGCTGATGCTTCTGCATGGTGTTACTCAACTTAGAAGATAAGTTGTCAAGATTAGTTAACTTGGCTCCAAAATGTGTCTTGTGTTTATTTTGGGACCAGATTTATGGGCCTGGTTTCTTTGACCCAGATAAGAAAAAAAAAAAAGATATGAAGATTCATAATCAATTGATTTCATCAACATGGCTTAAAATATACCGGTTATCATCATTTTAAGAATTCTTGTCAGGCTCTGTAGACATTTGTAATCTTACATTTCTTTATTTCTAACCCTTGGGGAAAAAAAAAAAAATATAATAATAATAATAATGTTTAAGAATATATATATTATATATTAAAAAAATAAAAAAAATTAAAAAAAAAATATATAAAAAAAAATAAAAAAAAAAATCGGGTCTACTTGGTTCATTTACTCAGAATTTGTGAAACTGGCCCATTGTCTCTGAAGAATGACAACAACATTAGAAAAGTTTGTTGTCAAATAGCTTTATGGATATCCTTTCTCATGGACTTTCTCTGAGCTTGATGCCACTGTGTGTGTGCTGAGAGGATGCTTTGAGCAGAGCTGCAGGCATAACTATGGTTTCAGGCCCAAGGGTTGACCAATCATTCCAGTGAGTGACCCTGAAGTCCACACATCCATATAAAGAAATCTGACATGACACGCCATCATTGTGAAGACTACAAAGTCAATACATCACAACAGAACAACACAGTATTCTCCCTCAATTCTCCCCTTTCTCGACATGGTGAGATATTTTATCAAAAGGAATCGATTTCATATGATTGATGTTGAGTCAGGTGTTCATTTTTACTCAGCATACAACACACAACTAAATAAATGGTTATAGGTGTGTTTTTATGAACAATAACAAGCCAGTCTAATTGATCAGAAGAACAGGTCTGATCCAATAATATAAACACTGAAATGAGTAGGCCTAATGCCAAAATTGCTCGAACAAGTCTAACCCGCTTTCCATGTTTTTTTTTTCTCACAGCTTGTCTTCCAAAAACAATATGCCTCAACAGGCTCGTTGATCGCACCTCCCGAGGAGAGGAGCACTCAGCTTGCTGGCAGCCCGAGACGTTGGCATTTCTAGAATGCAATTACTAGACAGATACCAAGGGGATGAGTCTGGTCTATTTTTGCGCCCCCCTATACAGCCCCAGCCCCATCCATACCACTGGTGCAGTGAGTTGACCCACATAAAACTGGGCCTGAACTGTAGATTACATTCTAATCATTAATTAAAGTTTTGTACCATACCGGAGTGCTTTGGCTATATTTTAATGAAGTGCTTTGGCTATATTGAAGGCAGGGGTTATATAGGTTGGGGGAGTTGGGCCAAATAAGGCATGTAATCTATGCAAGGGTGGTTCTCTGAATTGACATTAGCACAGGTGAAAATGGACTCGTTGAGCGTATCAATAGGATTGTTACATTACGGTGATAATAGATATCTGTGAGAAGGAGAGAAGGATGAAAAGGGAAAGCCAAGAGAATTCTGACTCAGCAGAGACGGGCTCCCCCTCTTGCCCACCCTCCTCCTCCTCCTCATCCTCTATGTCTCCTCTCTTCCCAGACCCGGCCCTTCGAAGGAGGGCCTGTATCTCATTTCAGGGGTTTGTGACGAAGCTCCTGAGGTATCTGTTATTATATAACCCCTATAACCCCCCTCGCTGTAAACTAATCAATTAATCATTGGCCTTTACCGCCAGGCCTGACCTCCATATTGTAAAAATAGCAGTTTGGTTCTGTCCCTCTCTTCTTTTGTAAAGATTTCTTGGTAACACATTATTAAAGCTCACCATCTGTGAGTGTTAACCAGCCGATGATATTAAACGTGGGAAATGGCGTAATTTGTAAATCTGTCTATCCACGTTTATGGGGGAGGTGCTGTCTTACCCTGTGAGGGGCAGTGAGGTCCACGAGACAGCAGGTTGACTGCTCAGGCCGTGCCATCCTTCTCCCTGTGTTATCTAGGTCATTTGGCTGGGTCAGGTCCACTTGTGGCTGAGCCAGCCAGGGAATTGGTCATGCAGCAAGGGACACTGCCATGATAGCCTGAAGGTGTCCAGTAAGGGCCAGAGATTATTGGCATATTCTGTACCTTATCAAGTTGTGCCTGTTGGTGGCACGTGTTTGCACAAAATGTGTCACTGTATCCTAAATGTGGATCTTGCTTCAGAATATCTTTATTTGAAAAATGATTTTAAAATATGGCTGGTTTGAGTCATGTGTGATCCACCAACACTGGGCTTCCTTTGGCATACCCTGCTCCATACTCCATTAAAATGACCACACCTGCGGGTCAACAACATGGCAATGAGGGGAGGTGGTCGCTTACCGACCCGAGCCCGACGGACTACGACATTATACATCAGGTTAGGGCCGGGTAGGGCCTGTTTTTTCATACTAGGGTACGGACAGGGCAAGGATCTCACTAAATTGTTCACTAACATTTTGTAGCAAAGACATTTGTTTGGCTCTGCTGTGCAGTACAGTGATATTTGAGTAAGATCAGAACATGGTGTCAGAAGTGCTTCTACCTCGTCAAATATAAGACAGGAGAGATTATTTCACCAAAAATAATAATGTTCCTTGAGTTTTGTCTGAGTTTCGAGTGACGAAAAATAGCTAACAGCTAACTGCTGTCTCATGTCTCGTCATTGAGCAGAGCAGCCCAAGCAGAGCCGTTGCTATGGATACTTACAGACACAGAGCCGCCATTAGCAGAGCGAGAAGTGCGCAGGGAGTGAGTGACAGACAGAGAGGAGCAGCTAATGGATTTACTAACGGAGAAAGTTATTTCTGATTTTGGGGAGGGCCTGGGTAGGGTAGGGCCTGCTCGTCGCGGGCATGGGTAGGGCTTGGGCTTAAAGTTCATGCCCGTGCATGGTGGGGGATTTACTCTTCCGCAGACCTACACATATGCCGGCTCAGATGCATTTGAGAGATATACTATCTGCCAAACGGAATAGCTGATTTGTATCTCGATTTGGCCGTCCCAAAAGGCCCAGCAGCATTCCTCCTGAGGGATCAGGTAACGGTCTATTCCCCGACCAAGGCATCATGGGAGGCTTTCTCCCCGATGCAACATGGTGGCTAGAATAGCGGTCTATATCTATCTTTACAGGGAGTTAGGCCTACGGCATGATGGGAGTTTCCCCCTGCAACATGTGGGCTACAATAGTTCAGCGTTCAGTCACAGAGCAAAGAAGTCACTCAATAAAAGATAAAACAACAACAGTATGAGAGGCAGATGGTAACCCAGATGGTAACCCAGATGGTAACCTAGAGGGTAACCCAGAGGGTAGTATCATTCAGCTCAGCTGTTTGAACAAGGGCATCGCATAATCACAGAATCGCTCCACTAAAAACAAACAGAGAAATAGCAGATAGAGAAACAGACTTAGAACGAAACAGAGATGCATAACGAGAGCAAGTTTGACAGCGAGAGATACAAAAGTCGACGTTGCTAGCAAAGATGTCCGAGTGCTTAATAACACACTTCAGTTAGGTGATGGAGGGAAGGAGACAGACAGTCGGTCGTGTTCAACCTTCCCAAAGACTGGGTGGAGGCTGGGGGGACGTGATAGGCTGCACCATGCGAGAGCTGCACCATGCGAGAGCTGCACCATGCGAGAGCTGCACCATGCGAGAGCTGCACCATACGAGAGCTGCCAAGAAGAACAACAAACAGTGTGCGTGTGTAACTAGGGTGTGTAACTAGGGTGTGTTCATTACAAACAATGAATCTCATTCTCTGCTACAACGGCCCACACTTTGATGACTGTTTGACTTTCTGTTTGTGCGTGGGCGTTGAGCATATCGCTTTTTTATTACGCTATTTACATGTCATTCAATATTTCACATTTCCATTACGTAAGACAAACAATGCATTTTGCATTATGATTCACTGAGGATCTGTCAAAGATACATCATGTGTGTGTGTGTGTGTGGGGGGGGGGGGGGGGAGAGACCCAGAGACAGAATGTTGAAATAAACAACATGCCCCGCCATGACCAAAAACACAGCCCCTCACACACAGTCACACAGACACAAAAACAAACTACAGGTCTAGGACTGACAGACGTTTGCTTCTTCAACGTTGTCGACGGAGGAGTTAAAGTTCCTACAACACATAATCAATGCAAAGCGAAACAGGACCATCCATCGGAGTGGGAGGCCATCTTTGTGGCAGCGCCACGCTAGACAAACCAAAATGCAGCTGGACACACATCCAAAAACCTTGTGCAACAGAAAACCAAAATGAGCATTTGTTATTGGACAAGTCCAGGTAATCTCTCCCTGTTTCAGTCTGTTTTCTTCTTTTTGGAGTCTAATGATCACACCCCATGATTTAGGAGACACTGCCCCTCCTATAAAATATCTCCTTTAGGGCATTAAGATGATTTAAAGGCTATGCTGATTGTTCAATCAAATATATGTCTCCCCGTCTGTCGCTCTTCTGACAGGCACAAAATCAACTGGGACACAGTCAGACAGACAAACACACGATGCTTTTTAACAGTCTGGCTGGCCTTCCGGTGTTAGGTAACGGTGGATCGCACCGGAGCTATTGACATCTCTCTGTGATCTGATAGCACCTGACTATGCACCGTTTTAGCTTGGTCACTTGTATTTGTAGAACAACTTGACTTGCATCCTAAAGTCTTACGTTGCATTGAGACAGCATCTTCATGCATTAGTAAAATGTTACCGAAATGTTTATGCAGTATCTTTGTTTACGAACCACTGCCAACGCACATGTAACACGGACTGAAGGTATCCAACTGTGAGATGA
Source organism: Thymallus thymallus (assembly GCA_023634145.1). NCBI lineage: Eukaryota > Metazoa > Chordata > Actinopteri > Salmoniformes > Salmonidae > Thymallus > Thymallus thymallus. Next base: position 14,492,926 of record CM042423.1, read on the forward strand.
GTCAACGTTTTATTTATTTTTGATCAAAAGTGATACTGTGAAAAAGAAGAGACGTCCATAGAATAAACACTACTCTACAGAGTAGACACTACAGAGTACACAATGGCCAGCTTTCAACCGCTTTTGAACAGACAGGCACACAAGCGGACAGGCAGACAGACCGACCCAGCCACACACACAAACAAACAATGCTCAGTCACGACTCTGGCTCCGGTCAGACTCCTCTGCAGTAGGTTTTTCACAGAGCACAGCATAGCGGGCTGGACAGTAGCCTCCCTCCCCCTCCTCTCCCCTCCCCTCCATGTGGGCGTGTGTGACTGAGTGGCTGCCATGCAGTTCTGAGGCCAGCTTTAAAGCCCATTCTGCCTAGTTGGCTCCTCTCTTCCAGAGCCAGGCCTGTTCAGTCAGTGAACGCTGGTCAGCTCTGTCTCTGTAGAGGTAAGCCTGGCTGTGAAGCTGATTCTTTGACATGAAATGTGATCAGGTAGCTTACAACCCTAAACTGAGAGAATCAAACAACTCCAAAGGATAAATCTTCCAAAACGCAGACTAAATCAGACCTTTTATGAAATTACAGAAAAATGTTGTGTTTAGTTGATGATTGATATATGGTGTGAGAGGTAGAATACTCCCTTCTGTGTTTAGTTAGTTCATTTTTGTAGTCAAGCCACAGACCTTTTAAAATGAACATAACAAAAAAACGATATTTTCTAATGATGATACAGTATAAACATATGAACAGAAAGTACTGCCTACAAATGTGCATAGTCAAGCGTGTGGAGTGTAGAGCTCAGCACACCTGTGAATGGGGTGGGGGGTTAATTTTCAGACAGCCGGTCGATAATTAACATGGGTCAAAGTGTGTAAATAAACATTGACTCACTAGCTGTAGTCGCTAATCTAGTCCACCCAACAGGAACAGTATGAAAACATCAGAGAAATGTCTTCCTGGGTTGTAGTTTCACTGCAGGATCGATAGGTTGGCCAGCTGTCTTTGGTAAACACTCTTGTAGTTAGAACTTTTAGTTTTATGTTTTATAGAAAGCTTATAAAGTTAATTAAGGGTTATTGAGAGTATTGAGTCATGTTGCCATGACTACTTTAATACCTCTTTGTATGAGCAAGGAAATGTGAATAGTTGCTAAGTCGATACTATCGATTGCTTTCTGCCAGAAAAGTTAACTGAACTGTGATTTAAATGTATGTGGATATTGTGCTATATATCAGACTCTATCCAAACTCATCCGGTATGTACGAAGGCATTTCCTAAAGTAAATGTCTATGCCCAAACCAAGTCCTAGCAGAGGAATATTCCCCTTCGCCTAAATACCCACAGGGCCTTCGAAGGGCTCCTATTTCATAATGGAAACCTGAACGTGACCGCGGGAGAAGTAAAACAACATCAAACTCTATCCCAGCTAGAGCCTGAAGACCTGGCACTGCCCAAGAACCGCTGGCAACCCAGAGAGAGTGTAGAGCGCGAGCGTGACGCCGTCTTGAAATGCTCTGGTGCCAAAACCAGGCCTTAACGACGCACCAAACCCAACCCTCTGCTTTACCGCTTCCAGTTGGGAAGCATACCAACATGGAATCTAAGCATCTGCCTCTTTCCCCTATGAGTTAAAATGATCCGTTTTAAAAAAAGGAGAGACGCCAGGAAATGAGTGGTCCACTATAGCTAGCCTTTCCTGCAGTCAAATGACCAAATGTCCCTCTAGTGGCCTCATGGGAATGTTATTAATATTTTTCATAATTTCATCATTAGTTTTGGGATGCAAACTCAAAATGTAATACACTTCAACTCTATATCTGACATGGTACAGGTGTCTTCTTTTTTTTAAGCCCATAACCAAGTGTGTGAGGTGTATACTTTGGTTTCAAAGTAGATTTGTTTAAGACTACCAGGAAACATTCTGTGTGACCCTGATTTAGCCCACTGCAGTAAAAGGTTATTAAATGCAAGACTTTCCCTCCATTTTGAACTTTCACTCCCAAGTGTCCGAAGAAAATGTTAAGGGGTTTCCTCCTTACATACTCCTCTAGGCCAAGGGAGTTTTCAATCTCTTCAGATCCTGAGGCCTTAGTTACTAGCAGACACATTTGTGTTCCAGCCCAACACTTTCTGCTTCACACTACTGGAGGGCTTGATGATTGATATATGGTGTGAGAGGTAGAATACTCCCTTCTGTGTTTAACACTCCACAGCCATGCCGTCATGTTGCTGGAAGCCCTGCAGTCAAAAGCCCTGAAGTCGAGCATTCCCTTTCTCTGCTAATCTGCTGTTTACAAGCAGCGTACAGCTGGCTTTTCACATGTCCCTCGCATTTAAATACAAACGGGAATGGCGGCCTTTCAGAGCAGACCCCTGCGTGCGTGTACATTGTGTGTGTATGAGTGAGTGAGTTAGAGTGTGGCTGTGTGTGTGTGTGTGTGTATGTGACACGCTGAAGGATGCCTGCTTATGCTGCAGGAGCTTGTCCCATCCGTCAGGGTCTAACCTAGTGGTATGCTGTCACCACGTAACACATTCCCTCACTTCAGAAACAGCGTTAGAAGTTAGCCTAAAGGTAGACCTTGGCATGCAGCACCAGATGGTCTGGAATCCCCCATTCCCCTTGCAACCAAAATAGTAGTTTAGTTTGTTTCTGTGGGTGCTCTTGCTGCCAAAACGCATGTTTTGCAAACCGACATGATGCCAACTGACGAGTCATGTTCTCCTTGGCTTCAGGGCATATTAGATTTTCCCTGAAAATGAAAAAGGGACATGGTGCCAACTCCAGAGACGTGTCTTATGTGTTGAGAGGGATGTTTATCAAATCCCTCAGCTCGTATTGTGTCATGCATTCTCAGGGCTCACTCAAATGCATATCTGGTTTAGCGCACAGCTAGCTGGCATTGAATAGGCTTGCTGTGTGCGTACTGTGTGCATACTGTCCAGTGTGTACAGTCTGAGCCACCCAGATAAGGCAGAGAGGGGATGCATGTTTTCCTGTGGACTCGCACAGATACAGTATCTACGTGTGCGTATGCGTGTAAGAGAGAGAGTGTGTGTGTATTTATGCAGTGTGTGTGGAGTGTGAAAGGTGGCTCGTACAGAAAGCAGCTTTTCTCCCGCCGCATTAGCGATCTTTGCCAGAAGCCCTTCCGGGCTCCAATAAGGCTTGTGTGTGTGTGTGTGTGTGTGTGTGCATTTCCACTGTGTATTTACACTTGTAGTAGACATCCTATTGATTGATCTGGGACTCTGCTGCTGACAGTACTAGAGGGAAATCTAATGACACGCTACTGTCGTTGCTCCAAACTGACTGCTGCGGTTAGCCCCGTGGCAAACAAAGGGAGTGCATGATGCCATGCCAGCCACAGTAACTGGAGACATTAAATGCACGTTTAAAAAGAGGATAACCCCTTTACCACATCAAGCATACTAGAGCTGGGAATTGCCAGGGACCTCATGATACGATATTATGGTGATACTTAGGTGCCGATACGATAGGTATTGCGATTCTCACGATTCTCTCGATTCTATATGTAATGTGATTCGATACTGCGATTTAATCGTGATTTAACGTTCCAATATGAGAACATTTGTTTTGATCATTCATGGAAATAAGTGCTGAAAACAAATTGGCTCCCTATTTAAAAAGAAGATGGAGAACAAGCTATGAAGGAAAAATACTTGGTGCAAGTACAGCCGACTAGTGCAAAAACAATATTGCGAAATTGTCAAAAAATAATATAACGATATTTAACTATACATTTTTCCCTCTATCAGTATAGCATAGAATACAGGGAAAGGGAGATAACTGCTCTTGGGTATGACGAGCAAGGCAAGCAACATGACACACATAACAGTAGGGCTTTCCCAATGTCACTGCCTCCATGGGGTTTGGTGGTAGAAAAGAGTTATCGATAAAAGCAAAACATTTGTTAACCCCAATGACCTAAAATGTTACGTTGTATAAACGTGTATATTACAATGAATTTAAGTTTAAACAAGGAACATTTGTATGGTATAGCTATGTACGGTGCATTCGGAAAGTATTTATACCCCTTCCCCTTTACCACATTTTGTTACGTTACAGCCTTATTCTTAAATTGAATAAATAAGGCATTTTCCTCATCAATCTACACACAATACCCCATAATGATAAAGTGAAAACCGGTTTAGACATTTTTGCAAATTACAATTTAAAAAATAAATAAAACAGAAATACCATATTTACGTAAGTATTCAGACCCTTTGCTATGAGACTAGAAGTTGAGCTCAGGTGCATCCTGTTCCCATTGATCATCCATGAGATGTTTCTACAACTTGATTGGAGTCCACCTGTGGTAAATTCAATTAATGAGACATGATTTTGGAAAAGCACACACCTGTCTATATAAGGTCCCACAGTGACAGTGGATGTCAGAGCGAAAAAAACAGAGCTTGAGAGGATCTGCAGAGAATAATGGGAGAAACTCACCAAATACAGGTGTGCCAAGCTTGTAGTGCAATATCCAATAATTGAATTTGAGGCTTCAACAAAGTACTGATTAAAGGGTCTGAATACTTATGTAAATGTAATATTTCCATTTTTTTTATTTTTTTTTAACTGTTTTTGCTTTGTCATTATGGGGTATTGTGTGTAGATTGGTGAGGGAAAAAAAGATATACATTTTAGAATAAGGCTGTAATGTAACAACATTTGGAAAAAGTCTCATCTTTCCATAAAGTGGTCATATTAGTTTGAAGACCGGTTTTCGGAATGTCTCAAGAACTGACAAACACTGCTGTAGCTCAACAACCTTCCTCATTAGTGGAGGCCGGTGGATTGAAACACAGCCCGTGCATAAAAACAGATTTCTCTAGCTTAGATGGATTTTGATGGGGGATTTCTAGTCTGCAGTGTGAACAAGGCTTAAGAAACAAGAAGGCGCCTTAGACAATTTAAAAGACTTGTTAAGTCGTTATTTCGTGAAGCTTAAGTCTCGTGTCAGGCATCCATCCATGATGAATTTAACAAATTATCGATCAATACTTGAGCTAGAAATTGATTTGATTCTGGGTCTGATTCAAATGATAAAATAAAGAGAGATCATGTTTGCTAGCCATTCTTTAATTAATACAATCTGTCAGCATATGCCTTCTTCCATCTTTATTTGTTCAGCATGTTCCTCTGTCCTTGTAACCACCCAGTAAATGTTGACACTCTCTCTCATGTGTTTACCCACTCTTTTCATTGGGATTACACTTAAAAGAGAGACACCAAAATGCTCCAATCAATGACTAAGGACAGTGGAGTACAGCAGCCAACAACAACCAGACAGGGAGAAATGTGTGTCAATCATCCAAGAAGCTATGACAGCAAGCAGCTCTTTGGACCAAAACAGTTTAACAACCTTTCTATTATGTATTTCTATTTTATTTTATTTTTTCTCTCTGCATTGTTGGGAAGGGCCCATACGTCTAATGTTTTTTCTTTTACGTTTTGTGACAGTGCACTGAATGTAGAGAACATGGACATCTCAGTTTGGTTATCATGGTCTCTATACAGTATAATCCATATATTACTGCATCAGCTGACAATCGATGTATGATAATAGCATTATGTTCTCTGCTGCTGCCGTTATCAGTCACAAATGGTGCTCTTCATACCCCGTCTATCCTCGTCTTCCCAATTGCCACCCTCTAGTGCCGCTTTTGTCTGACATAGGAAATGTAAAGATAAGGACATTTGGACTTCTCTACAGAACACATTCATATGCTATTTCCCGGCTTAAACCTTCAAAGACTCTTCATTGGACAGAAATACAACCTATTTGAAAACCAATATTATATCCACTTGCGAGATATTCCTTCATTTATGGTTCTATCTGCATTTTTGTTCAAATTAAGTTATTGACATAGCCTTGTTCTGTTCAATATTCTCTATCTACTGTATATAGTACAATTATCTCAGAATCATCTTTTTGCAGATAGATCTTTATAGTCCCAAACTCTCGACCTAGGAAATGGTAAATAGCCAATCAAACTCTTAATACTGTACGGTTGTTTAAGAGACACTGTGGGGCAGGGATCATCAACTAGATTCAGCCGTGGGCTGATTTTGTCCAGAATATAAACATTTGACTGCAATTTGACCGCAAGAATCCCAAACAGATATGATATTTGACAAATCTTGCTTACATTTGCATACGATCACGCGTCTCTATTATGCGTGGGAATACTTCGGAACATATTTCCCAAATTTAAATAACTGGTGTTTTTACAGTATTTTATGTTCAACAATGAAAATAAATGTTTGGGGGTTTTTTTTGCTCAGAAAAGGGCCAAATAAAACCACCCGCGGGCCGCCAGATGGGGAACCCTGCTGTAGGGAGTGAGTAAATGCACACACGCATGTACAAATGAACACCACACAGCAACCTGAAAGCAGGAGGAAGCCGTGGCTCTGGGCTGGTAATTACATAAAGCCAGGGTGAGTATGTGGCGTTACTTAAGGTTCTAAAAATGACTCAGCTATCCAGCTGGGATCAGTGGCCATAGTGGCGGATCCCCACAAGTCTAAACAAGGGGCCCGGGCCTATCCTCAAAAGTCAAATGTCTGATATTAGCCATCCAAGTCTAAAGAAAGACCTCTGCAAACACATGCTCTGCTATGGAGGCTTTCCTTTCTAGCTGGATAAAATAAACAACTGATACTAATCACTTTATATTAACATGGCCGCCAACTTGCCATGCATGCTGTTGAATCGGAAGCAGCAGTCATGTAGGCATCGAAATGTATAGCTCTTCCACAAACTTAAGTAAAATATGGATACTCTTTTTATAAGACAAACCTGGATATTTACTGAAACTGAAACAGTCGGTTGCCGCCACATCAGTTTTATTTTTTTTATTGTTTTTTATTTCACCTTTATTTAACCAGGTAGGTCAGTTGAGAACCAATTCTCATTTGCAACTGCGACCTGGCCAAGACAAAGCAAAGCAGTGCGAAAAAAAAACAACAACACAGAGTTACACAGTAAACAAACATAGTCAAAAACACAATAGAAAATCTATATACAGAGTGCAAAATGTAGTGCAAAATGCAATAAGGTTAGGAGGTAGGACAATAAATAGACCATAGTGGTGACTTTATATAGGCTTTGTTTTCAAAACAGGTGGAAATGTGTGATGCATGTTTTATTGAAGATGAGAAAACAGCCCATAGGGTGAAATAGGAGGATTGGCAACAGATCACTACATACATTTTGCCTCCAGATATTTGGAGGGGTGCTTTGTATGGAGTACAGTCATAATATTGACACAAAGCTTAAATAATGATGACTCTAAATCTGATATCATAGCAGCTGTTTGAGGACAAAGAAACAATTATTAATGAAAAAATAATGAAAAGTCAATAAACTATTATTTCTATTTCATAGACAGTGTGTGTGTGTGTGTGGTGTGTGTGTGTGTGGGGGGGGGGGGGGGGGCTTTCAACAACCTAGCACACCATCACTATCACACTTTGTTGTTAAGTTAAAATCATCCTCTTTACGATTTTCAGGACATGAATTGTGATTTTGTCTGATGTGGGTTGTGAGTATTCCAAAGTAACAGAATGACGCTGAGACGCCAATTATTTTACTTGGCAAACAAAAAACATTGATTGCAAAGTTAAACTAACCGTACAGCTCTATGCACAATAACTACTTTTAACAATTTCCACTGAACATTTGACAAAAACACATTTACTCGAAGTGCAGATGTAAAGTTTGGTAGCAGATTGACGGTAAAGTTTTCGAGCAATGAGTGCATACATTTTCGTGCTTTTTCATACTGGGAATCAAACCCACACCCCTGGCATTGCGAGCGCCATGCTCTACCAACTGAGCCACAGGGGACCACTTACTATTGTACTGTTTATTGTACTGAATGACCTAAACTCTACCTCTATGGTACTGCGCAGTGCAGTCCAAACTTGTGAAACAAATCTATGATTGGTTCAGATTTGGACTGCCCAAATTTCAACGTCCATGGATGTCTGGTGTCAGTCGGTGTTCGGTGGGTGTGAGGGCAGGTTACAGTAAATGGAAAGAGAGGTGGCTCATGGGTGGTTGTCAGTAAGAGCCGGGAGAGGTGACATTAACTGGAGACAGTGAGAGGAGAGAGACAGGGAGAGAGAAAGGAAGGGGTTGTCCAGACTGTTTTCACACTCTCACTTTGACCACCACACGACAGAAAGAGAAAGAAAACAGTAATGAGCTGAACATAACAGTATGCCAGTGGAAGAGATGACAGTAGCAGGTGACCCAACTGTGGTTTGTGACTAATATGGATTCCCATTCAAGCCAATTCAGTTGCATTCAATGTTACAGATTTTTTTTGTCATTCTGTTACCGATTTGGTGACAGAACGACACGTTTTAATCGCTTACAAAAAAAATCATGAACCACAATGTGCAAAAATCACTGAAGCTAGAGGTTCCTATCTCCCTCACTAACTTTAAGCGTCAGCTGTCAAAGCTGCTTATCGATCACTGCACCTGTATATAGCCCTTCTGTAAATAGCCCACACTACTACCTCATCCCCATATTTATTTTTGTTATTTTTCACAAATCTTGCACTCCAGTATCTCTATTTGCACATCATAATTTGCACATCCTTCATTCCTGTGTTAATGATGATAATCTGTAATTTGTCTCACCACTATGGTCTATTTATTGTCCTACCTCCTAACCTTACTGCATTTTGCACTACATTTTGCACTCTGTATATAGACTTTCCATTGTGTTTTTGACCATGTTTGTTTACTGTGTAACTCTGTGTTGTTTTTGTCGCACTGCTTTGCTTTGTCTTGGCCAGGTCGCAGTTGCAAATGAGAACTTGTTCTCAACTGACCTACCTGGTTAAATAAAGGTGAAATAAAACAAAAAAAAAAAAAAAAATGTAATCAGTAACAACACTATCACTAACTGGTAGGTCTACCTTTACATGTTTCATGTATTATTTTCCCTCATGAGGGAGAGAAATTTGAAAATATCTGGATTTGTATTTTTGGCAATGCTTCTTAAACTTACAGAAGGCAAATAATGTCTCCAAAACTAAATATAAGTGTTGATATTAGTTAGCAGGGGTCTTTACTTCAACATTATTGTGTTTTGATGTATTTATAATACCTGGTAGATATTGTCTAAGACCCCTTTTCCATTTGTTTGAACAGAAATCAAAGCCTTTGCTTATTCCTAGTATTTTATGATAGAAAATGGTTGAAAAATGTATATACATTTTTTTTTTAAATGTCCATCCTAATACTTGGAATAAGCAAAGGCTTTGATTTCTGTTCAAACAAATGGAAAAGGGGTCTTAGACAACATCTACCAGGTACGCCTTAATTTCAAAAATAATTATTTGACATGCTCCTATGAACTTCACATGTTGGTGCTCATGGGTCCTTTTAGTTGGAAATTCCCATGTGCAACAGATGTGGCTGGGGATGATTAGTAGCCTTTATAGTCAAATTAAGATTCTGAGGCAACTACAGTGCCTTCGGAAAGAAATACTTTTTTCTCTCATCAATCTACACACAATACCCCATAAAGCAAAAACAGATTTTTAGAAATGTTTGTTAATTTATAAAAAAGAACTAACTGAAATATCACATTTACATAAGTATTCAGACCCTTTACTCAGTACTTTCTTGAAGCAACTTGGCAGAGATTACAGCCTCAAGTCTTCTTGGGTGTGACACTACAAGCTTGGCATACCTGTATTTGGGGAGTTTCTCCCATTCTTCTCTGCAGATCCTCTCAAGCTCTGTCAGGTTGGATGGGGATCGTTGCTGCACAGCTATTTTCAGGTGTATCCAGAGATGTTTGATCGGGGTCAAGTCCTGGCTGGGCCACTCAAGGACATTCAGAAACTTGTCCCGAAGCCACTCCTGTGTCGTCTTGGATGTGTGCTTAGGGTCGTTGTCCTGTTGGAAGGTGAACCTTAGCCATAGTCTGAGGTCCTGAGTGCTCTGGAGCAGGTTTTCATCAAGGATCTCTCTGTACTTTGCTCCGTTCATCTTTCCCTCGATCCTGACTAGGCTCCCAGTCCCTGCCGCTGAAAAAGATCCCCACAGCATGATGCTGCGATCACCATGCTTCACCTCCCTGACCAAGGCCCCCGATTGCACAGTATGGCCAGATTGCTCCGTTTTGCCAGGCGGCCAGCTCTAGGAAGTCTTGGTGGTTCCAAACTTCTTCCATTTAAGAATGATTGAGGCCACTTTGTTCTTGGGGACCTTCAATGCTGAATACATTTATGGAACCCTTCCCTAGATCTGTGCCTCGACACAATCCTGTCTCGGAGCTCTAAGGACAATTCCTTCAACGTCATGGCTTGGTTTTTGCTCTGACATGCACTGTCAACTGTGCCTATCCAAATAATGTCCAATCAATTGAATTTACCACAGGTGGACTCCAATCAAGTTGTAGAAACATCTAAAGGATTATCAATGGAAACAGGATGCACCTGAGTTCAATTTCGAGTCTCATAACAAAGGGTCTGAATACTTATGTATATAACGTATTTCTTTTTTTCGTTATATATTTTCAAAACATTCTAAAAACCTGTTTTCACTTTGTCATTATGGGGTATTTTGTTTAGATTGCTGAAGATTTATTAAAACAGTTAATCGATTTTTGAATATAACTGTAATATAACAAAATGTGGAAAAAGTCAAGGGGTCTGAATACTTTCCGGAAGGCACTGTATTTACACACTGTGTAGCGTATAGAGACAATCCTAACGTAGTGTTTAAATCAATAGTGATTGAATGTATAATAGATCAGAGGAAATGAGTCATGATAGTCCTAGCCCCCATGTGGTTTCTAGACACCATAGGCTACAGTAGCCTACCATGGGGGCAAATATCAAACATGGGGGCTAGCCAAAAACAGATACGTGTCACACTAATATGTATGGACTCCTAATGAAACCAAAATAGTGGGGAAACGTCTAACTTTTAACCATGGAATAATAGTTGTGCAATCCCTGGACAGCCTGCTCTACATGCTTCGTACATGCTCGCTTATGTTTCAAAAGAGAATACAGAAGAGACGTGTGTGGCTACAAGTAATGTATTTTATGGTAATTTAATATAATAAAAAATATATATATTATTGTATGTTAAACAATATAGGACCATATCCAACAAGCACGTTGCAAGACATGGACATAAATGCAAACCTTGAATGTCTACAACTCTTGTAATAATACCCTTACTTCCTACTTTTACTGATTGCCTAGCCGGTGTCATATCTCACGGCTAACACCCTTTTTCTCCATAACCAGATTTCCAATTGAGCAGACCATTAGGGTACAATACGACTAGGATTGCAATGTGTTGAGAAGGAGAGACATTCATCCATGGCAACAGTGTGTGGCTTCATGACCAAAAGAAAAAGCAACGCAACAACTGTTTATGATCAACATCAATTATATGTAGACTTACATTTTACCATCCTGTCCGTCGTAGATAACTTCGGATCATCACTCGGCTTGTTTTCGGACATCTCCATGGTGCTATATATTCAAATATATTTGAACTGTGCCTGAAAAAGATCCGATGTTGTCCTTTCCCGACAAATCAGCTCTATCCAAATGGGAGATCGCAGTGATCTCACTTGCTCCTTTCACTAGCCAAAAATACTTGCAACAGGATTACAAATTTCAACACTGGTATACTGTAGGTCCGTATGATTTACTGTTACTCTGTATCAAGTTCTCTCTCCCAGCGCTGTGCGCGCAACCTAGCCTGCAGTTGGTAAAACACGCCCCCATATTTATTTGCTCTTCTATTGGCGGCAGGGACTAGAAGACCTGTCTTCATATTCCCCTTAGCCGACGAACCAGTTTTGTTTCAGTCTGTGTATGTCTAACATGTTTTTATAGGTTATATTTACAGTGTTGAAACACATCAGTTCCTTATTCTGTATGTTGCAACATTGTAACATCAATCATAGGTAGCGTCTGGCCTGCAACTCCCGAGTCGCGCGCTGGATCCTAACATTTCTGCTCAATCTCAGTCTCTAAACTTCACTCAGTCTCTCTTGACGGGTTTAGAGGTGTCATCATGCAAAATGTCATGCAATTTAAATGGCCAAAGATTCACTGTTTTGAGTGAGCACCACGAGGCTAGAGAGTAGGTGAATTCGATTTCACATCCTGGCGCACAGGGTGAAGCAATAGACCTATATATTCTCTAGCTTTATGTTGGTGCCCGTATTTAGCATAACCCCTCCGCAACACTTTTAGTTTGGTTGTAAAGGGTAGGATGTAAGTAGTTAATAGACAGTTCCGTTTTTTTGGATTTATAACCAAACTAGTTGAGACCGTTCATGTCGGTTGCTATTACAGCACCACCATGTGGACATTTAGAGACATTACAATAGAGGAAAAAAGGACACTAACCCCAACCAGCCTACAGTTTGGTGACAGTCTGGAAGGATCTGGAAGGATTTAACAGTGTTTACCAATTTCTTATAACAATCAAATGATCTCCACAATTGCTTTGCCGTCAATTTGGGATCCATCTGGTTTTGCCATGTTAAAGTTGTAGCCACTTTAAAGGCACAAAAATAATAATCCCACCAATTACATTTTCACCTTTATTTAACCAGGTAGGCCAGCTGAGAACAAGTTCTCATTTATAACTGCGACCTGGCCAAGACAAAGCAAAGCAGTGCAACAAAAACAACAACAAAACAAATTAGCATTAACACTGGAATGATTCGATCCCTTTAGCGAAAGTTTGTATTCTTTATGTGGAATAGAAATGATCAATCACCCCCAGGGCAAAAAATCTGAGCCGGCACAAAGTATGTGAGGATGGCTGGGCTGAGCCCTCCTGGCTGGGGCTGAGGCCTCCTGTCCGGAAGGTGGAGAGTTTTGCATTTTTCAAACACCTGAAACAGGGATCCGGATCATCAGGCCTCGTCATCCCCACTTCTCTCTGTGGGTAGATAACGTTACTCCTCAAACAACATGTAGCAACCACCAATTATTGAGATGATCCACCTTGGAGTGAGAGATCCACTCAAAACTACAACATGTCTCTGTGATGTCCAAGCCTGTGCCATCTCCAGTTTCAAATAATAACAAAGGCTGGCTCACTTGCCTCTGAGCTATCTTGACAAAATTAACTAACTTGTCGGTCCTATGACACTGTTGAATTGATATATAAATAATGCCCCCAACACACCCATTCATCATATTATTACTTTACAAAAAATGTATCTCATTCTTTCTCCCTAAACAAGTGGAATATTTATCTTAAGGATTTCCTACTTGTATGTTAAAATATATATACACTACTCAAAAAAATAAAGGGAACACTTAAACAACACAATGTAACTCCAAGTCAATCACACTTCTGTGAAATCAAACTGTCCACTTAGGAAGCAACACTAATTGACAATAAATTGCACATGCTTTTGTGCAAATGGAATAGACAACAGGTGGAAATTATAGGCAATTAGCAAGACACCCCCAATAAAGGAGTGGTTCTGCAGGTGGTGACCACAGACCACTTCTCAGTTCCTATGCTTCCTGGCTGATGTTTTGGTCACTTTTGAATGCTGGCGGTGCTTTCACTCTAGTGGTAGCATGAGAGGGAGTCTACAACCCACACAAGTGGCTCAGGTAATGCAGCTCATCCAGGATGGCACATCAATGCGAGCTGTGGCAAGAAGGTTTGCTGTGTCTGTCAGCGTAGTGTCCAGAGCATGGAGGCGCTACCAGGTGACAGGCCAGTACATCAGGAGACGTGGAGGAGGCCGTAGGAGGGCAACAACCCAGCAGCAGGACCGCTACCTCCGCCTTTGTGCAAGGAGGAGCAGGAGGAACACTGCCAGAGCCCTGCAAAATGACCTCCAGCAGACCACAAATGTGCATGTGTCTGCTCAAACGGTCAGAAACAGACTCCATGAGGGTGGTATGAGGGCCCGACGTCCACAGGTGGGGGTTGTGCTTACAGCCCAACAGGACGTTTGGCATTTGCCAGAGAACACCAAGATTGGCAAATTCGCCACTGGCGCCCTGTGCTCTTCACAGATGAAAGCAGGTTCACACTGAGCACATGTGACAGACGTGACAGAGTCTGGAGACGGCGTGGAGAATGTTCTGCTGCCTGCAACGTTCTGCTGCCGGCGCCAGTGGCGAATTTGCCAATCTTGGTGTTCTCTGGCAAATGCCAAACGTCCTGCACGGTTTTTTGGTTGGCTATTATTATTAAGTATTCCTATCAAGGGTATAGTTTGTATGTTTTTTATTTTTTAAATCTTGCTACTTCCTCCGTATATCAGGTAAAGGCTAGACACTTGTCCCTAAGCTCATCTAGAAATGGAGCCACCATGTACTGCCCCATCTCTCTGTCTGATCTTGACAAGCAGGAAGCTGCCTGTCCTTAACTAGTTATCAGACCAGTGGTATACAAAAGAGCCAGTGTGTGGGGAGTTGTTTTTCTTTGTCACAGCGGAGAGAAGGACTCTCACACAGACAGACGTAAAAAAAAACTATGAGCTCAGGTGAGTAGCCTAGACCTTCTGAACTTTTTGAAACATTCTTAGACTTGGGTTGCTATGCTATTACATTTGAGTTTTTTTGTGATATTGTTGATTTTGTAATATTTTTATTGGATATTTCACAGCTGTACTTGTGCCTTAGGATGTTGAAGAATCTGCTACACTGTTAGGGTTATGATGTTGAAGATTCTGTTACACTGTTAGCATTATGATGTTGAAGAATCTGCTACACTGTTAGGGTTATGATGTTGAAGATTCTGCTACACTGTTAGGGTTATGATGTTGAAGAATCTGCTACACTGTTAGGGTTATGATGTTGAAGAATCTGCTACACTGTTAGGGTTATGATGTTGAAGAATCTGCTACACTGTTAGGGTTATGATGTTGAAGAATCTGCTACACTGTTAGGGTTATGATGTTGAAGAATCTGCTACACTGTTAGGGTTATGATGTTGAAGAATCTGCTACACTGTTAGGGTTATGATGTTGAAGAATCTGCTACACTGTTAGGGTTATGATGTTGAAGAATCTGCTACACTTTTTATTTTGTGCATCTCTTACGACCAAGTAAAAACCAAGTAAACGTTGAAGAATAACTAAGATGACTTAATTCAAAGTATTTTCAACTATATACCAATGTTCATATCAAACTGATTTCATATACGACATTAAGTTTGCAATTCCCAAGTCAGTCTACTAGATCCTACATTCTGTAAATTCAATAATAGTATAATAATAGTCATATTATTTAGCAGCAACATTTAGTCAAATAACTTGTATGTATCAAGAGAGCTGGAGCCCTGTAAAGCATAAGGTTATGTTTTTCATAGAGATACTGATTTGAACATGGATGGATATAACACATTTACAACATATTACATATTGATTTGACTTGCAATATGAGGTTTTTATTAGTGGCATTGCACCTGTGAAAATCTCCCTATTTCCACTATCCTCTTTTAGCCAAGGACCTGCTCATCATCTATGAGGCGGAGGCAGAGCAGTGGGCTGCATACCTGCGCACTGTCTTCGCCGGGCCCGTCAGGGAGGGAGCGATCTGTTGCTACGACATAGCTACAGTGACTAGCAGGCGGGAGGACTTCCTGCGACTGGGCCAGTACAAGGTCAAGCTGTTAATCCTATCCAGGGGCATGCTAGAGGGCCTGTGCCAGCTCCGCCGCTTCTTCCTGGCCCGGGTGCTGAACCCTTCGGCCCACGTGGTGGTGCTTCTGTGTGGGGTGGACAGCCTGGCGCCTCTCCTGGAGCTGGTGCCCCTCAAGGGGGACGAGTGTCTGCAGATATCCAGCGAGCAAGACGCTCACGAATACCTGTCGACTGTGACCGACATCGTGCAGAGAGGTACAGGGGAAGGGGAGGGCAGAGAGAGGGATCATGGGAGGTTGGGTGCAGTGTAGAAGGTCTGCAATCCACAAATATGTTTTATTTTATGCTTATTCAATAATTAATTATATAATAATAATTGTATTAATTCCTGAAGCAACAAGTGGGAGGTAGGTGCATGGATCAGAAAACCAGTCAGTATCTGGTGTTAGCACTATTTACTTCATGCAGCGCGACATCTCCTTCGCATGAAGTTGATCAGGCTGTTGATTGTGGTCTGTGAAATGTTGTCCCACTCCTCTTCAATGGCTGTGCGAAGTTGTTGCCTGTGCATTATTCTGAAACATTAGGTGATGGGCCTCAGGATATCATCACGGTGTTTGTTGTCCGTAGTTTATGCCTGCTATTACCATAACCCCAGCGCCACCATAGGGCACTCTGTTCACAAAGTTGAGATCAGCAAACCGCTTGCCCACATGACACCATACACATGGTCTGCGGTTGTGAGGCCAGTTGGACATACTGCCAAATTCTTTAAAATTATGTTGGAGGCAGGTTATGGTAGAGGAATTAACATTAAATTATCTGGCAACAGCTCTGGTTGACATTCCTGTAGGCAGCATGCCAATTGCTTATGTTGTGTGCACAATTTAGAGTGGACTTTTATTGTACCCAACACAAGGTGCACCTGTGTAATGATCATGCTGTTTAATTAGATTATTGATATGCCTCACCTGTCAGGTGGATGTATTATCTTGGCAAAGGAGAAATGCTCACTAACAAGAATGTTTAGAGAGATGGAACATTTCTGGGATCTTTTATTTCAGCTCATGAAACATGGGACCAACACTTTACATGTTTTATTGACATTTGCCACATTTTGTCTTATTCTAAAATGTATTAAATCGCTTTTTCCCCCTCATCAATCTACACACAATACCCCATAATGACAAAGCAAAAACAGGTTTTTAGAAATGTTTGCTAATTTATTTAAAGCAAAAAACTAAAATATTACATTAACATAAATATTCAGATGATTTACTCAGTACTTTGTTGAAGGACCTTGGGAAGCGATTACAGCCTCAAGTCTTCTTGGGTATGACGCTACAAGCTTAACACCTGTATTTGGGGAGTTTCTCCCATTCTTCTCTGCAGATCCTCTCAAGCTCTGTCAGGTTGGATGGGGTGCGTTGCTGCACAGCTATTTTCAGGTCTCAACAGAGATGTTCGATCAGGTTCATGTCCGGGCTCTGGCTGGGCCACTCAAGGACATTCAGAGACTTGTCCCAAAGCTACTTCTGCGTTGTCTTGGCTGTGTGCTTAGGGTCGTTGTCCTGTTGGAAGGTGAACCTTTGCCCCAGTCTGAGTTCTTGAGCGCTCTGCAGCAGGTTTTCATCAAGGATCTCTCTGTACTTTGCTCTGTTCATCTTTCCCTCGATCCTGACTAGTCTCCCAGTCCCTGCCGCTGAAAAACATCCCCACAACATTATGCTGCCACCACCATGCTTCACCATAGGGATGGTGCTAGGTTTGGCATTCAGGCCAAAGAGTCCAATCTTGTTTCTCATGGTCTGAGAGACTTTCGTTGACTTTTGGCAAACTCAAAGCGGGCTGTCATGTGCCTTTTACTGAGTAGCGGCTTCAGTCTCACTACTCTACCATAAATGCCTGATTGGTGGAGTGCTGCAGAGATGTTTGTCCTTCTGGAAAGTTCTCCCATTTCCACAAAGGAACTCTAGAGCTCTGTCAGAGTGAACATTGGGTTCTTGGTCACCTCCCTGACCAAGGCCCTTCTCCCCCCGATTGCTCAGTTTGGCCGCGCGGCCAGCTCTAGGAAGAGTCTTGGAAGTTCCACTGTGTTCTTGGGGACCTTCAATGTTTCAGACATTTTTTGGTACCCTTCCCCAGATCTGTGCCTCGACACAATCCTATCTCAGAGCTCTACGGACAATTCCTTCAACCTCATGGCTTGTTTTTTACTCTGACATGCGCTGTCAACTGTATTATATAGACAGGTGTGCTTTTCCAAATCATGTCCAATCAGTTGAATTTACCACAGGTGGACTCCAATCAAGTTATAGAAACATCTCAAGGATAATCAATGGAAACAGGATGCACCTGAGATCAATTTCGAGTCTCATAGCAAAGGGTCTGAATACTTATGTAAATTAGGTATTTTCTGTTTTTATTTTTAATAAATTAGCAAAACAAATTGTCACTTTGTTATTATGGGGTATTGTGTGTAGATCGCTCAGGATTTTTATTTATTTAATCAATTTTAGAATAAAGCTGTAACGTAACAAAATGTGGAAAAAGTCAAGGGGTCCGAATACTTTTCAAAGGCACTGTATGGTGGGTGATTTGGCTACATAGTTGAATTGTTGAATGCACAATTATCACAGGAAGAGATGACAAAACATCACGCAAAGCAGCCACAACTGTCAGTAAGAGTGTCCATGATTAAGTCTTTGAATGATTGAGATAAAACTGTCCAGTTTGAATGTTTGTTGCAGCTCGTTCCAGTCGCTAGCTGCAGCCAACTGAAAAGACAAGCGACCCAGGGATGTGTGTGACTGGCAGAACGGGTGTTGTATGTGGAGGATGAGGGCTGCAGTAGATATCTCAGATAGGGATATAAATTATGTCTCCGTAATCTAGCATGGGTAGGATGGTCATCTGGCAGCTGCTGTGAAAGAGGAGCGATTACGATAGAGGAAAGTCTAGATTTAACTTTAGCCTGCAGCTTTGATATGTGATGAGAGAAGGACAGTGTACCGTCTAGCCATACTCCCAAGTACTTGTATGATGTGACTACCTCAAGCTCTAAACCCTCAGAGGTAGTAATCACACCTGTGGGGAGAGGGGCATTCTTCTTACCAAACCACATAACCTTTGTTTTGGAGGTGTTCAGAACGAGGTTAAGGGTAGAGAAAGCTTGTTGGACACTAAGAAAGCTTTGTTGTAGAGCATTTAACACAAAATCCAGGGAGGGGCCAGCTGAGTATAAGACTATCATCTGCATATAAATGGATGAAAGAGCTTCCTGCTGCCTGAGCTATGTTGTTGATGTAAATTGAGAAGAGCGTGGGGCCTAGGATTGAGCCTTGGGGAACTCCCTTGGTGACAGGCAGTGGCTGAGACAGCAAATTTTCAGACTGCACTCTTTGAGAGAGGTATTTAGCAAACCAGACCAAAGACCCCTCAGAGACACCAATACTCCTTAGCCGGCCCACAAGAATGGAATGGTCTACCCTATCAAAAGCTTTGGCGAAGTCAATAAAAATAGCAGCCCAACATTGCATAGAATCAAGGGCAGTGACATCATTGAGGACCTTTAAGGTTGCAGTGGTACATCTATAACCTGAGCGGAAACCAGATTGCATACCAGAGAAAGAATACTATAGACATCAAGAAAGCCAGTCAGTTGATTATTGACAAGTTTTTCCAAATCTTTTGATAAACAGGGAAAAATAGAAATAGGTCTATAACAGTTAGGATCCCCCTTTAAATAATGGACGAACCGCGGCTGGCTTCCAAGCAATGGGAACCTCCCCAGAATGGAGAGACAGGTTAAAAAGGTTGGAGATAGGCTTGGCGATGATATGGGCAGCAACCTTGAAGAAGAAAGGGTCTAAACCATCTGACCCAGATGGTTTTTTGGGGTCAGGTTTCAGGAGCTCCTTTAGTACCTCAGGCTCAGTAACTGCCTCCAGAGAAAAACTTTGTAGCGGGCAGGGGAAAAAGAAGGAGAAGCATCAGTGATAGTTGCATTAGAAGGGTTGGCAGATGAGGAAATGTTGGACAGGCAAGGAGGCATGGCTGAGTCAATAGGAATCCTGACTTAATGAAGTGGTGATTAAAGAGCTCAGCCATGTGCTTCTTGTCAGTAAGAACCACATCATCAACTCTAAGGGACATGGGCAGCTGTGACGAGGAGGGTTTATTCTCCAGGTCTTTAACTGTTTTCCAGAATTTCTAGGGGTTAGACCCACAGAGGGATAACTTTTCCTTAAAGTAAACTTTGGCCTTCCGGATAGCCTGAGTGCAGTTATTTCTCATTTGCCTGAATGAGAGCCAGTCAGCCTGAGTAAGCATGTGCCGAGCCTTTCACCAAATGCAATTCTTGAGGTGGAGTAACTCTGCAAGATCACAGTCGAACCAGGGGCTGAACCTGTTTTTAATTCTCATTTTCTTTATTTCTTTATTGTTTGTTAACAATACCACTGAAAATATCAAAAAAGAAGGTCCAAGCGTCTTCGACAGAGGGGATCAAGCTGATTCTATTCCACTTTACAGAAGCCAGTTCATGAAGGAAGGCTTGCTCATTCAAGTTTTTTATCAAGCGTCTATGACAAATCAGGAGAGGTTGTTTCACTGAGCAGCCATTACAAACACAGGCTGTAAAACAGTGATCACTAAGGTCATTACAGAAAACACCAGACTGATACCTATCCGGATTATTTGTGAGGATAACATCAAGAAGAGTTGCCTTTTCTGGGTGTTTGGAGTCATACCTTGTGGCATTGCTAATAATCTGAGAATGATTTAGGGAGTCCCATTGCTTTAGCACTTGGTCAGGTGGTTTAAGCATGTCCCAGTTTAGGTCACCTAGCAGGACAAATTGAGACTTAGTGTAAGGGGCCAGGAGAGAGCTTATGGCAGGTAGGGTACAGGCCGGTGCTGATGGAGGACGATATCACCCAGCAACAGTCAACAAAGAGTTATTTGAAAGTTTAATACTTAGAATCAAATTGTTTGGGGACAGACTTGGTGGAGACATGCGAGCACTGAAGGTGATCCTTAACCACGTCTCAGTAATGACCAACACATCTGGATTGGAGCTGTGAACCCACACTTTCAATTGATCCATTTGGGTAATAAGCTTCTAGTGTTAACGTGCAGAAAACCCAGGCTTTTACGAGAACAGAAATCAGTGAAGCAGATATCAGAGCACAAGTCAGAATGTGTTGCAACTGTTAGACAGTAGCTTGTGTTCAGTTTGACCTCAGTTTTCATGAGAACACTACTCTCTGCTACCCAGTAAGAGTTTTCTGAGAAATTCGAAAACCATCTGCTGCCATCCATATTGTTTTTTCCCCTCATTGCTTAAGTGATCTAAAATGGACGAGAGGTCCAAAGGTATGTTTGTCTGCCGGTGTGTCTCATCATTCAAATTTTCCCTTTCCTCTTTCGTCACCAGTGGCCAGTATCTCTCTTTATGCAAATCCAAATATACCCTACTTAGTCTCATCCTGCTGTGACACGCACAATTATTTCTGGTTAATCTTTTTAAACTACTACAAAACTCAAACTTAGATTTTAAAGCAACTCAGAAATGTAGATGTTCACTGTTGCTTGGGATATTTGAATCTCATGATTTGCAGACAAAAGTGAAAGCTAAAATTATTTTCCAGGTGGGGGCCAAAGTCCCAAAGCAACAGGCGGGTGGCAGGCAGCTTAGCGGTTAAAGGTGTTGGGCCAGTAACTGAAAGGTCGATGGTTCGAATTCCTGAGCTGACTAGGTGAAAAATCTCTGTGCCCTTGAGCAAGGCACTTAACCCTAATTACTCCTGTAAGTCGCTCTGGACAAGAGCGTCTGCTAAATGACCAAAATGTTAATGTAAGGCCATCTGGCACCAAATACAATGGTAGGGGAAACACTAAGTATTTAATGTAGGCTTGACTGTCGGTGGACCTTCCACAGGGCACCAGGCTACAGCAGGGAATGTCAGTGCTGTTCCTGGGAAGTTGACAGGACCGGAGCTAAACCTAAAGTTGGAGAGCAGGCAGTCTACCGGAGCCTCCAGTACCAAACCCAACAACATGCTGCTGGTCCCCTCCAGAGTTCCCTGTGGGGTGAGGCACTAACATGTCAGGAGGCCACATCAAAGCATTCAGTGACATGACTTACTCAGCCAGTCGTACATAAAATGTACTGTAACAAGATTTATGCAAACAAAATAGATCCAAAATGGAGTCACATTACGTATATATTACAAATTGTTTTGGGGTATTTGTTTTTTTACCGTTTTTTTTTAATACATTTAATAGAGCTGCTTTTTACATTGTCAGAATGTCAACCAATGTACTTTTTGTTGTTGTTACAGTACGTTTATGTCTTGTGTTCTTCCCTCCCGTAGACTCCATGCGAGGTGTTCATTCTTTTAAAAGACACCGTGGCCAGTAAAGATGCTGAGGTTGAGTTCAGTAGGAGTAAACAGAGGGTGAGAGTGAAACCTGTCCACTGGAACAAACACACCCTCTGTGTGAACGCAGCAGGTAAGTGAAAATTCAGTGGCATTGTTGCTTATTGTAGAGAGTAATTCCACCTCAAAAAGCACAAGAAAGAGTATTGACACTCAACATTTCAGATTGCTATGAAATCCTTTCTATAATTAGAAACAGATAAGATTAAGAAGATTCATGAAATAATCAATAAATGTAGTACCTAACATCTGTTTTGGAACATAATTATTCCTACCAATGAGTAAGACATTAGGAATCCAATAAAATGATCAAAGACCACCCACGGACCCCCCCACACCCCACGCCAATCCCACCCCAACAACTAGTATATAGTATCAGTTCTCTGTCTGACAAGTAGCTGCTGCTTGGAGTATTGCTTCTTCATCCTTTGTAATGTATTCTCTTTGAATCTGTTCATCTTTCCCCTGTTTAGAGAAATTAGGCATTGAAGTCGCCATAAAAGGAGTGTGAAAGTGCCAACTTTTGCCCACTAGATGCCGCTGTTCCTGCTACTGCCACCACACCCTTTTCTCCATTTCCTGGTTTCTTGTGTGTATTACATGGATCACAACATTTTCTTTGCAAAAATGGGCAGATAACCAATAGGTTTTGCTCATGATGAAAAGTTATGGATTAGTTAGACAATTCCTGGCGTACATGTGAACCATTAGAATTCAACAGTTCGAATGGTTTCAATGTTATGTTCTCTAATGGTCTTTAATGGTAAAAGTCCCAAACACACACTGTATAGTGTTTTGCGATTGGTATTGGTATTGGTTTAATAGTAAATGTCACCAATCACACCTCATATAAAGATGTTTTTCTAAGAACTTTATTTAAAAACATATGACTGCCATGCAATGGTTTATAATTGTATTATATTATTAGGGTTTTAGTCACAAGCCCATTTCTCCATCAAAGTTTTTGGCTTGTAGGAATTTCACCATACAGATAGCCCTCTGAGAGGTGCAATTTATAGCATTAAATTTACCACAAAACATTTATTTTCATCATGAGCAAAAGCTATTGGTTTTCTACCCAAAATTGCAAAGATCCATTTAATAAATACAAGAGACCAGCAAAATTTATAAAAGGGTGTAGTGGCAGTATCAGGAACAGCAGCATCTAGTGGGCAAAACCTGGTACATAAACACACATTTATGGTAAATGTGCAAGCGACTTCAATGGGGGGGCAAAAACATCACCAGATTCACAGGAAATACATTACAAAGGATAAAGAAGCAATACTCCAAGCCACAGCTCCATACTACTTGTCAGACATAGAGAACCGATGAAACTGTATACTGGTTGTTGGGGTGGGAATTGGCGTGGGGTGTGGGTGATCCGCTTGGGATTCCTCTTGACTTACTCAATGGTAGGAAGAAATTTAGTCCAAATCGGATGTTGGGTACTATTTCTGTTGAATATTATGTGAATACCATAAAAGGGCCAATCAATTAGCTTAATTTCAAGGAGATCAAATAAAATATAAACAAAATAATGTTCCAGGAAAGCTAATCTTATCTGTTTCTAGCAGAATAAATAATTCCAGAACACTCTGAGATGGTGGATATCATGGGTGCTGAAATTACATGGGATGACCCTAGAGCAACTTAATGACAAAGAGCACACAACAAAACACCATGATTTCTAAAATGATGATGCCCATGATGCGACATGTTGATATAATTGTTCTTTCTATTGCAGACTTTCCAGCAGGAAGTGTAGGCGTAACACTGTACTGTAGTGGGGTGGCAATGGTGAAGGCCCGTCTGCAGTATTACAGCACCATGGAGGAGATGGCTTGCCTTCTCACCAGGGTGACAGACCCTGTGGACTTCATGTGCCAGGTATGCCCAGGCCATAGCAGCTCAGGGAACTTGGGGAGGGAAGCCCTCACTAAAACAATATGATCATTAAGTTGATTGGTTTACCATGAAGGTACGACTTGCCAACACCTGGTGAACTGTGTACCACAAGAGGAATAATACATTGATACAAGTTTATTTTGAACAGTGGAGGCTCCTCAGAGGAGGAAGAGGTGGACCATCAATTTTATACAAATAAAAATAGTAAAACATTTTTAGATAAAACTATACTAAATATATTCACGTCACCAAATAATTGATTAAAACACACCGTTTTCCAATGAAAGTCTACAGTCGCAGGGTAGCACCATGGTATAGCTGGAGAACAGCTAGCTTTTGTCCTCTGTGTACATTGACTTCAATAAAAACCCAGGAGGCTCATGGTTGACACCCCCTCCCCTAGACTTACACAGTAATTATGTAAACTTCTGGCGGAGGACGTCCTCCAACCTATCAGAGCTCTTGCACCCAAAAATATCAGAGAATGAATCTAGTACTGAAAGCATAAGCTACAGCTAGCCAGCACTGAAGTGCATAAAATGTGGTGAGTAGTTGACTCAAAGAGAGAAAGACAATAGTTTAACAGTTTTTGAGAGAGAGAGCAAGAGAGAGAGAGAGAGAGAGAGAGAGAGAGAGAGAGAGCACGAGAGAGCAAGAGAGAGAGAGAGAGAGAACTTTTACTTAGCTAGCGAATGTAAACATTGAAAACTTTCATTCATAGTCTAGGTTGTAGCAACCTCATGATGGGTACAGGGAAAATTTGAGTATAATGTAGTAGCCTAAACCTATCGATGCTACATTGAACTGAGTGAATGGAATAGGAAGGCCATGCTCATAAAAATAAAAAGATAATCCTCCCTCATCTTAAATGGCCATATACCAATTCAATGCTTTTAAATATGTGGGGAGGAGTAAAAATAACTAAAAATTAAAATAAAGTAGAGAACACTATATTACTCCCAAGATTTATTATTTTATGACTGGATTAGAGGATTTGGAGAAAGGGTTTTCTTCAGAGAGGAATATAAAGCATGGGTAAACAACATACATTCATCTAAACCCATTTGAGAGACTAATTGATGGAATGAATCAGCATATTCCTGCTGTTGTTGATGTTGTTTACTTCCTCACTTTGAAAAGCCAGCTGACTGCAACTCAGTTAAAAAGCCAATTGATTATGCACATGAACGCTTATGTTGATTAGACCTAATTTGCTGAAGTTTCAACCCTTTAAATCAGTCCTGTTCAAGCTGCCAAAATTGGGTTTTGAATGAATTAAAAAGTGCATGACAAATCTTGGGATCAGGATGGCATCAAAATTAGACACTTCAAAACAGAATACACTGAGTATATCAAACATTAAGGACACCTTCCTAATATTGAGTTGCACCCCAACCCCCCCCCCACACACAGGGATGCTGGCTCAAGTTGTGTCAAGTTGGCTGGATGTCCTTTGGGTGGTGGACCATTCTTGATACACACGGGAAACTGTTGAGTGTGAAAAACCCAGCAGCGTTGCAGTTCTTGACACACACCGGTGCACCTGGCACCTACAGTACTACCATACCTCGTTCAAAGGCACTTAAATATTTTTTTCTTGCCCATTCAGTCTTTGAATGCCACACATACACAATCCTTGGCTCAATGCTTAAACATCCTTATTTAACCTGTCTCCTCCCCTTCATCTACACTGATTGAAGTGGATTTAACAAGTGACATCAATAAGGGATCATAGCTTTCACCTGGATTCACCTGGTCAGTCTATGTCATGGAAAGAGCAATGTTAATGTTTTGTATACTCAGTGTATGTTACTTGTTAGTATCACCCACTCTGCGCCTATTAGTTTACATAGCGCTTATCTCCCTACACACAGGCAATGAAATTATGCCATACATAATAATTAATGATTCATTCACATCTGTAGCACTCCTCGTGGGAAGATTCCTGGAATCAAGAGGATTTAGCAGAAAACCTTTTTTGTGAAAGTGACCAGAATTTTTCAACCCTGTGCTCATGCATCCTGTCCTGTGACCTCAGGCTCTTCAGGTGTCCTCAGTGGAAAAGCTGGACCAAAAGCTGTCCTCCATGCTGTTGGAAGCCATGCCTTCCACAGGCTTCCAGGGACTGCAGGGAGATGGCCCACCTGAAGGAGGTAAGTGTTCTGTTGTCTGTACCCCCTCAACAATCCATAGTCAATTGAATGATCTAATGACATTCATATTTTATGTTATGTGATATTTTAACATCAATATATGAGTAAATATGTTTACCATCCAGTACAATAATTACACACCTGTGGATGCTATTGAAATTCTCTGAATTGTGTGAGCTGATAATTAATCAGATTGTCATGCTCTTACAGTGATATTAGATACACAGAGGTTTCTTTCTGTCTCACAAAATTCTTTAGATGAGAAAAGATTACAAGGATGATTACAGTCCTTCAATGTTGTTTACTTTATATGTATTAATTGGACGCAGGTGTTAAAACACATAATGGCTATTCTGTTCACCAAGAACATGCCAATTACAGGAGACTGTGTCCCTAATGTTGTCAACGCTATCTGAGGAAAATAACTGCAGAGATACGTAAGAGACTAATGAGTCACATTTATTTGAAGTGCTGTTAGATAACTCATGAACCGTTCTTAGAATAGCAGCTTTTCATACCACAATGTCCATTATCTCCAGAGATTCACGTTGATATCGTTTTCTCTAGTGTAATTCACCATTGCGTTGACACGTGGCCACACCATGGATGCAATGTGTAAATGTCAATCATAAGGGCGAATTAAGACAAAGTGCAATATCTTTATTAGTAAAAGAAAATTAATTTAAAAAAAAAAATAGCGGGCCATACAATGATTTAGAGTTGGTCAGAGCAACAAGTAATTATGATATTGACTACTGCCCATTGTGCATCATTTGTGTTTTCAATTTAATACATTGACTTGGGAAATTAGGTCCAACTGTCTAATTACAAAGTTTGCCTAACCTGTAATAGAGAGAACCGCCCAATTTTAATGAATTCAGTTTGAATCATTAAATGATTTATCATACCATTAGTATCTCAACCCCAGTTTGCGTTGGTATTGACCCAGGGTATGTTTCTCCAATTTGTTTCTTTTACACTCTGTGGTTTGCTCATTGATGTAGCTTGATAGCTTAATCAGTTTCAAGCGTTGATTATTTACTCTACCCAAACGATTGGGGTGGAGGAGGGATGTATACATGCCCCAGAGCAGTCTTTAAACATTAAACATTCAGCATTCATCGTTTCTAATGTTTATTTTGAGTTTTATCAAATTCGAATAATTTAGGCAGTGCTTGACTTGGGCAGCAGCTCACTGGAGCTGAGTACCGGCACCTCAAATGTTCTACTGCTTGAGCTCCTGTTCTTCTTATAGAATATTTGCTATAAAGTATTGTGGAACTCCTACATCTAAATATTAACAGTATCGGCACCCACGATGAGTACCGGAACATTTTTCAGTCCAAGTCCAAGTCAAGTACTGAATCTAGGTAAAAATGATCTAATTTGGTCGTACATTCTGACCACCTGTGGATAGTACCTCCGTTAAATGTGACTGATTGCTGTTATTAATTTACATATTCAAATATCCATATTCAAGTGTTACAAAGGGTTCAGACGCTGTGTCCATTGAGTGTATTTGCCGTTTTGAATCTGACTCAATCAAATATTGTAGTTGAACTGTAGTTTGTAAGTAATCCTGAATCCTAACTTGACATCTGTGCAGTAACTTTGTGATAAATACGGTTGTGTATGCTGTTGACCAGGCTCTATCTGAACTACAGTCGGTCTTCAACACTTTATTTACCTGGATGGTGTCCATATTGATCTTGTTCCTGCTTACAAATATCTGGGCATCTGGATACATGAAAAGCAGTCTTTTAAAAACCATATTAATGAGAATAAAAACGTGCTTCTTCTATAGAAATAGGTCTTGCCTCTCGCCAAATAGTAGAAAGCAGATTATTCAGCCGACGTTCCCATCTGTCCTAGACAATGGAGACATCATCTATATGAACGCACTGACCTTTATCACAGGCGACAATTTAAGTACTCATCACTAAATTCTCTACCAGAAAGTTGATTGGCCCTCTTTGATGTCATGTAGGTTAATACATTGTTATATTTTCATTTATAAAGCCCTTTTACAAGAAATCCCACTGTACCTAACATATTTACTAAACTTTAGGCATACACTGGGGGCCAAAGGTTTGGAATATTACTCATTCAAGGGCTTTTCTTTATTTGCACTATTTTTTACATTGTAGAATAAAAGGGAAGACATCAAAACTATGACATAACACATATGGAATCATGTAGTAACCAAAAAAATGTTAAACAAATCAAAATATATGTTATATTTGAAATTCTTCAAAGTAGCCACCCTTTGCCTTGATGACAGCTTTGTACACTTATGGTATTCTCTCAACCAGCTTCATGAGGACCACCACAGGAAGGGAAGACCCAGAAATACCTCTGCTGCAGAGGATAAGTTCATTAGAGTTACCAGCCTCAGATTGCAGCCCAAATAAATGCTTCACAGAGTTCAAGTAACAGACACATCTCAACATCAACTGTTAAGAGGAGACTGTGTGAATCAGGACTTCATGGTCGAATTTCTGGTCGAATTTCAACCTCAACCAAATTTAGATGGTTTGGGATGAGTCGCACCACAGTGAAGGAAAAGCGGCCAACAAGTGCTCAGCATATGTGGGAAATCCTTCAAGACTGATGGAAAAGCATTTCAGGTGAAGCTGGTTGAGAGAATGCCAAGAGTGTGCAAAGCTGTCATCAAGGCAGCTGGTTACTACATGATTCCATATGTGTTATGTCATAGTTCTGATGTCTTCACTTTTATTCTACATTGTAAAAAAAATAGTGCAAATAAGGAAAAACCCTTGAATGAGTAATATTCCAAACGTTTGGCCCCCAGTGTATGAGTTACCATACCCGGTCTCCGGGACGGCTAACTCTGGTAATACCTTTGGTCTCTACTGAGTTAGGTAAATCAGCTTTTAGTTTTCTTGCACCTTATTTGTGGAACAATCTTCAACATGTTCTTACAGCTGATGTTTTGGTGTCTCTATGGCAACTCAGAAAGCTAATTTATTACTGATGAATGTGTTTGATTTTTATGACCGTGTTTATCTTTCTTTCTGCTTGTATGTTGTATTTATATTGATGTGTGCATTTTCTGTAATTTATGTAATCCAGGGCTCATCTGTAAAAGTGACCTTGGTCTCAGTATGACTCTCTGATAAAATAAAGGTTAAATAAATAAATAAAATGTGAATATGCACACACATCTCAAACTAGAACATCTATCTGAATACATTTTAGAATGGTTGCTGTCTGCACCTAACCCTAACTCACTTAAACATCTCCTACCATAACCAGAGGCGCATCTAGAGGACGTGCCGTCACTTCTCCACTTTGCTGCCCAGAACGGGTTTAAGGACGTCTCCAGTGTGTTGCTTCAATGTCCTGGGGCGAAAAGAGCTCTGTGCACAACTAACCGCCAAGGTCAGACGCCCGCTGAGATCGCCCAACATAATGGCCATGAGGAGCTCCATGTAGTGCTGCAGCAGACCCTGGTAAGTACATGCCCCGGGTCTGAGTAGGAGTGCTGATCTAGGATCGGATCCCTCGCCTGTCCATGTAACCTTATTTGTTGGAATCTTAAATAACCCATAAGACTAAAATTAGAACAATAGTAATAATTGATTCATCTGAAGGTATTGATTAATTTAAGAATCAATTGGAGTTCTTTACCAAAATAACACTAATCAAGGTATTTACAAAACATAATGAGAATAATCAAGCAAAGGTGGGAAATGGAATGAAACATAAGAGAAGACCTCGATATCTAAATATTAAAGATGTTATACTCAGTCTGTGAGAGAAGTCTGTGGCCTCTGTTGTTCAGGCCGGATGGAAAGAACGAAGGGATGTTGGTTGTCTCCTTTCCTGTTGTTCGTTTCCTCTGCTCTGAGTTGGGGGGTTCCTTGGGCTGTTTCCTCTGCTCTGAGTTGGGGGGTTCCTTGGGCTGTTTCCTCTGCTCTGAGTTGGGGGGTTCCTTGGGCTGTTTCCTCTGCTCTGAGTTGGGGGGGTTCCTTGGGCTGTTTCCTCTGCTCTGAGTTGGGGGGTTTTTGGGCTGTTTCCTCTGCTCTGAGTTGGGGGGGTTCCTTGGGCTGTTTCCTCTGCTCTGAGTTGGGGGGGTTCCTTGGGCTGTTTCCTCTGCTCTGAGTTGGGGGGTTCCTTGGGCTGTTTCCTCTGCTCTGAGTTGGGGGGTTCCTTGGGCTGTTTCCTCTGCTCTGAGTTGGGGGGTTCCTTGGGCTGTTTCCTCTGCTCTGAGTTGGGGGGTTCCTTGGGCTGTTTCCTCTGCTCTGAGTTGGGGGGTTCCTTGGGCTGTTTCCTCTGCTCTGAGTTGGGGGGTTCCTTGGGCTGTTTCCTCTGCTCTGAGTTGGGGGGTTCCTTGGGCTGTTTCCTCTGCTCTGAGTTGGGGGGTTCCTTGGGCTGTTTCCTCTGCTCTGAGTTCTGTTTAGGGTATGGGCTCTTCAGTGCCAATTCCTGTACTGAACAGATACTTTTCCCTAGAATGTACTTTCTCTCCTGGGTACTATTCCCTAAAAGGTACTTTCCCTATTTTATCAGTTACCAGTTCTTGCCATTAAAAGTGAAGGCACCTTTGGTAGGCCTGCTAAAATCAAGGTTCTTTGTCCTCCTTGAGGAGCTGCTGAGCCCAGAGCAGGGCCGAGAGGCCCGGGAAATAAGAGAGGTCCAGGATAAGAGAGGTCCAGGATAGAAGAGAGGTCCAGGAAAGAAGAGAAGTCCAGGAAAGAAGAGAGGTCCAGGAAAGAAGAGAGGTCCAGGAAAGAAGAGAGGTCCAGGATAAGAGAGGTCCAGGATAAGAGAGATCCAGGATAAGAGAGGTCCAGGAAAGAAGAGAGGTCCAGGATAAGAGAGGTCCATGATAAGAGAGGTCCAGGAAAGAAGAGAGCTATAATACTCCAGCATTATCAACAGTACAGTGTTATGTTCAACATTGTTTAACATATGACATTAAAACGACATCGCTACAATTGTTTACTTTTTCGGCAGCCCAAACTTTGGGTTTCTCTTCCTAGCAACAGCCATTTTCATAACAGAAAAATCCTGAAATTCTTCTCTGAGATGGCTATCCGTCAGTGCTAACTGGAAGAGCTTCTGAAAACCTGCATGTCAAGAAGGTGAACGACAAAGACAGCAGTGTACTCAGGAATGCACTTAACCAGGGGCGGTACAGAGATGTTCCATCAATAATAAACATGGCGGTGGAGGTGGAAGGAGGCTGGTGGAAGCGTTACTGGGTAACAGGAGTCACCTCATCCTCCAGGGCAGCCACTATCTCCATCCCCCAAACACACAACCTTTTCCCATTACCCATCAGTGGGAAACGGCAAAGCATGCTCATTTGCGTCCTCCCACTCCTCCTTTTTCTCTCTCTCTCTCTCCTCTTTTTTTAATCTGTCACTCCTGCGCCTTATATACGTTTCCTGGTCGCAACACCCCCGTGGAGGATTCCAAGGCCTGTGTTTGTTCATTAAGAACCAAATGGCATTTCGGGGAGAGAGTAGCGGGGGTCGTCGGCATACATTAGGACCATTATGCGATGCCTAATGCAGAGACTTCTCGCGTAATGGCGTGTTTTTTTTTTCTGATAATGTGGTTAGAGCCTCACCCGGCTCGACCCCCATCTCCCAGCGATATGAAAGGAGAGGGGGGTGCGGTGCTGTGCGTTCGCAGTTTACTCACTAATGACAAGCAATCCAAATGTAATCGGTAGGCTATGCATCTGTGTATCTGTAGCTAAACCCAGAGGAGCTTGCCTTTCATGATGCCTGCTCTCCACAATGCAAATCACATTAGCCAGTGAAGACAGCCAATCGTTTATAATATACTGTACTGGAGTAGGCACTCCAATGGTGCAACATCTTAAACAATGAAGACATACAGCATTTTCAGTATATTGAGCCTCTCCTCAAAAGGTCTATTGGGCTCCACAGTATTTACACACCAACTCCACGGCT
Organism: Thymallus thymallus; assembly: GCA_023634145.1. Taxonomy (NCBI): domain Eukaryota; kingdom Metazoa; phylum Chordata; class Actinopteri; order Salmoniformes; family Salmonidae; genus Thymallus; species Thymallus thymallus. The sequence continues at coordinate 14,525,020 of CM042423.1, forward strand.
GATATTGAACAAATTATAATATTCATTCACTCTCAAATTCTCGGCAAGTTGCACAATAACGGATCCCTTAACAGAAAAACAGAAAAGGGATGTAGAGATGGGCCTGTGTTTTCTAAAGAGTATAATGATAGTTATACTGTAGGTACACCATTATAGTAGGGCTTGATTGAAACCGTAAATTGCCACTCTCTCCTGAACTTAAACGGTACTAGAAAACAGCCTTGCCCTCTACTTACCAAAGCCTTATCCATGTCTACCAACACTAGTCTAGTAAATACCGGATTCCTTCCAGGAGCATAGCTGCTTCTCTCCATGTCTCCAAACAGAGCAGCGGATTCCCCAATGGGAGACTTACACACTACAACAGCTGAGGAATGTGTATTATCCTCTGGCAACGCTGTTAATTGCGAGAGATTGCAGATAGAGCCAAGGCTGATCTCCCTGATCGAATTGCTCCTGATGTGTCTCTGATGTGTTTTGGGAAACCTGACGGCGGGACGGAGGAAGAGGAGGGCATGGGTGTCCAAGAGAGGTCACTCCCTTTGGAATACACGGAATTCCGTAAGCAGCTGGTGGCCATGTTTTTTGCCGAATCGTTACGCACCGGCAAGAACGGTGCGTAGTCTTTTTCCACAGAATTCATTACAATGAACTGAAATCCACTCATAACTGCCAATATAATCCACGGGGTAGCCTACAGGTGTGTGTAATAATCTGTCAAACCATCACGTTTCCCCCTGACGAATTCTACAACCGGGCCCTAGTAAATCATAACATACCATACACTGAGTGTACAAAACATTAAGAACTCTGCTCTTTCCATGACATAGACTGACCAGGTGAATCCAGGTGAAAGCTATGATCCCTTATTGATGCCACTTGTTAAATCCACTTAAATCAGTGTAGATTAAGAGCAGGAGACCGGTTAAAGAAGGATTTTCAAGCCTTGAGACAATTGAGACTTGGATTGTGTATGTCTGTCATTTAGAGGATGAATGGGCAAGACAAAATATTTCAGTGCCTTTGAACAGGGTATGGTAGTAGGTGCCAGGCGCACCGGTTTGTGTCAAGAACTGCAACGCGGCTGGGTTTTTCACACTCAACACTTTCCCATGAATGAAGAATGGTCCACCACCCAAAGGACATCCAGCCAACTTGATACGACCGCTTTCGACACCTTATAGAGTCCATGCCTTGATAATGTAAAGGAAAATTAACTCAGGGCTCTATGCGTTCTATGGAAAATAATTAACAACGTGGAAGGTGACTTTCCACTGAGTTGCATTATTTTTCGGAAAACGCATAGAGCCCTGAGTGGATTATCCCTTGGCTATAATTTGCTGCTAGAAATGTGTTCAACATCCACTGAAGTACAGTAGCTAGCAAGTTTATAAGCTACAGTAGTTGCCTTGTTTAACCAAATGGAACAGACTTGCTAATTTAGTTAACCAAACCGTCAGTCCTAGCGTGCTGTTATGAGAATCGAAATTGACAATGCCAATAATGTTTTAAATTCGAATTTTGCTTTCAAAAGCCGTTCAAACATAGAACATGTAAGAATTAACTATAGCCTTTGAATTCTACAGTGCTGAACACATCTTCCACGTCGTTAATTATTTTCCATAGAATGCATAGCCCCTTGTTGATTATCCCTTACATTCTGTAATTGTTTTGAATAATACATAATTGTATTTCAAATCAATTCTATGGGTTACTGTTGGTTGCTGTGGTAACCTCTTTGATGTACTGTATAATGAAACATTTCAGGTAATTTATGTAAAAAGGTCAGTGTATTTCAGCTGACCAAGGGCTATTATGGGGTGGACCAAGCTCAGTTAGCATAGTGGTTTCATTACCCCTTGTCATGTGTCAGCCCCTCCCTCTGCCAATTAATCAAGCTATGATGTATTAGTGCTTTGGGGGGACAAGAGGCTGTCTGTCAATACAGTCAAGACGAATGGCCCCTCTACCCCTGAAGACGGCCGTAACACTCACAGGGTCTACTTAACGATCACTGTTGATCTGGCACTGCCGGTCTCCAAGGCACCACACTTCTTCAGCGGTAATGAGCTGTGAACTATCGGTTAGGGAGATGAGAAACAAACATTACCACAGAGATTGTTAGTAGCTCCAGCTGTAACGACCTGCTAATTGTAATATTATAATATTATCACTGTTTAATGCTATTCTTTTGAGGCCTTACTTCCGAAATGAAACAATGTATTCATACTTAAGTGTTTATAGTTGCACAGCATGCTAGATTATTTTATTTCTGAGATGATATTTCCCAAGTGTAAGTGAGGTGGTTCCTAAAACCACGCTTATGTGATGAGCACTGGGTGAGAAACCCAGTTGGTTACACAGGCACAAGAAAGGGACTACTTTAGGAGGCTAATATGGCCCAGGCCTACTGAACATCGAGGACACTTTGTTCTCCAGTCAATGTATTTGTCTTTCGAGTTTTAATGTCACATACACAAGTACAGTGAAATGCCTTTCTTGCAAACTCAAAACCCAACAATGCAATAAATCAGTAACAATGTAACACTAGGGGGAAAAAAGCACACATCTAAGTGGTAGGTTACAGTGAAAGAGGAACTTTAAAACAATTCATTAAAGCTGTGCATCCACAATTGTCAGTTAGCTGGCCCATGCACCCCTATTATATGTTAATGTGGACTCAATGAAGTTATATAAAGACAACAAGAGGGGAATGGCTGGTTGTATTGACTTGTCCTACAGAGGAAGCAGTAATGATTTTTCCTTTTAAACGCACATCCTCCAGGCACTCCACTGATGTGTACCATGTTGACGGTCAAATTGCAGTAGAAGTCTTGTATTTCCCCTTCGTTGGGTCTGTGTTGCTTTTGCATGCCAACCTGATTTGCATAAGCAAACAGTCCGACTCCAGGATTTGTATAGAATTTGAATGAAACGGTCTTCGTTAGGGACTGACTGTGGTTCTTTCAGCTTTTGTTCAACAGGCAACATGTCCAGTGCTGCTTACACATTACCTATTAAAGTTAATATTGGACATGATGTGTATAGCAAGGACAGTGTTCGAGTGAAGTTTCACTAGTCAACAAGCAATGATGGCATGATATCAAACAGCTGGCTCTAGTGCCTTCTCCAAAAACACATATCTAAATAAGGTATCTGTCCACGGATCAAAGCGATTCAATAATTCCTCAATACTAGAGACTTCAAGTGGAAACATCATGTTTCGTTACTGTCCAACATCAAAGCATTATTCTCTACAGATTGTCCATGTTGAGCTTCCTGTTATTCTTGGATTAATATATTCATGACAGAGAATAAATAATATGCAAAATCAAGAAGTGTAATATTGCAATGGAGTCACTGTGTTGCTTAGGAACAGCACATGAAGCATTGCTGGGGGAAAATGCTTGGAGTTGAGTGCACCACTTTCCATGTTATTCATGGAATCGGTACTAGTATGATTCAGAACATTCCCACAACCTGGGTCTCTGGTCTTGGAGAGCTACTATACTGGTTGTGCCGGCTTGACTTCCACCCCAACACCAACACACCTGTTGAAAAGATTAACCAATCATGGTCCTCAGGATGGACATTGACTATTTGAATCAGGTGTGTTACAGTAGGTCTTTGGAAGAGAGTGCATTGATTTCAGGTCAAACATGAAAGACTTAATTAACACACGTTTTCCCCGTCGTAATTGTTATCTACTCTTTTCCCTGTTCAACCTTGAGAAAATAAAACGATAACTTGCGAGCCGGAAAAATAAGCAGCTTGTCTGAAGTGTATTCCGTCAATAGCACCTCTACTGGTTACCAGAGTCAAAACAGTCAGCCCCTATCAAACGCTGAGCCTTGAATCCCCACTAAATGATATGTTTGAATTGATAGGGGTAGATTATCTGTGATCGCTTGATTAGTCTGATTCCCTCTGGCACTGAGTATGTCATTGAGCAGAGGGCCACGAGCAACAGCCTGGTATTCCTAGCTCTGTTTGCTGTATTGAATCCTCTTGGGGATCTTTGTTTTGGGTCTCATCAAACAACCATAGCATTTCATAACGTATCAGGACTCACAAAGTAACAAAAGAGGGGAAATGCATATTGTACTTTACGTTACTGTCAATATAGACAGTAGAGTAGAACCTGGAGGAGTCTGCAGAAGAACGGGGGGTGACATTGAACTATTTAACTCCTGGTTTTCCATAACAAGGCGTCTTTGTACAAGGAGTTCTTTGACATTAATGTAATGCACTGCAGGCAGAGTGTAGTAATTAGTCTCTATGGTCTGTCGTTACAGAATATGTTCAAAGTGGACAGTGAGGACGCCAGTGTCTATGAGATGATGTGCACAGCAGGTGAGTAGAGGAACGATGGTGAACAATACCATATTGGATTGTTGGACCAGCTCAGTGTGTGGCATGCTGTCTCTGTTTCATATTGTTCATTCAATAGATAATAGTGATCCTAGTAGGGGGTTGGGGACTGACTATAATGCAGTTTCTGATTTAGTGGAACATTACAATTGCCATACTGGAGAGCAGGGAATCCACAATTACATTCAGTGGATGTCATTTTATTAAATGGGATTCACCATACTGGGTGGTTTGTACTTGGCGCTGACTCATGCAGCTATTTCTTCTCTAGCAGTAGTAATCAACCCCATGTTATGTATTTATGAATATCTTACAGGGAATCCCAGTGCTCCAGACACACAGGGGGAGGAGGACGAGGAGGAAGATCTGTACGCCCCGCTGGGTGTAAATGATGACGAGTATGACAGCATCTTGACCTCCAGCAGCGCCGCGGTTATTGCTAACAGACCACCGGCGCCCACGCCCCGGCCCGAGACCACCACCGTCAAAGAGGACAGCACACCCTTTATAGCTCAAGGTAGGACTAGACTGATGAACGCCGGGTTGTGTTCAATAGGCATGAAACGGGAGAAAAACGGATTGAGATGGAGAAGATTCTACATTAACTTATCCAATGAGAATGATCGTTGCGTTTCAAAACTTTGAACTACATTGCACCAAACTGAACTTGACCTTGGGTTGCTGGTATGCCTATGCTGTGACTAGTGAGTTTTGCACATGAGTGAAAGAAGATCTCATCAGGTGCTAGTGTAATGCAACACATTGTTTTCGTAATCTTCAAGGGAAGTTGGTTGCTAGTCCCAGACAGTTGGGTCTGATGATATGCACTAAATATTTCAGAGAAGTCTGGAGATTTCCTCAACCAAGAGGGGAATATGTAGCAAATGTGAAACTAGCACGTGAGGGACGCTAAGACAAAGACAGAACTGACTGTTACAAATACACAGATCCAAATTCGCTTAAATGTTCAATTTGAGCTGTGTAAATAATACAAGAGGATGAAGCTACTGATATTAAGGGTTTATAAATAATTTGTGTGTTCTTGATTTCTTTCTTTCTTGTCTGCCAAAAAGACATTGCCTTTCTTTCCAGTTCCTTTTACCCTCTCTTTGAACCATCGACTGGCTCCTAAACTCTTTCAGTGCTTTGTGGGAAAGGTGATAACTTGGTTGGTGTTGGTACAGGAGGAAATGTTATAGCTTGATCATTAGTCTTTGTTGTGCACTGTAAGGGAGTCAGGCGGTGGCTGGTCCCCCAATCAACTATAAGGGTAAGCAAATCTAACCGCCAATCTGCAGTATAACAGGCCCAAAAGTATTTATCTTGGTAATGAATGATATTATTGTGTGAACCACCACTTCTCCCTGAGCTTTCAGCCCTGCGCATAGAACCTGAAGCCTAGCACAAGCAGATTATACTGCATCACAAACGTCTCAATAACAGAAGCCCAACTACTGGGCCGGGGCTGCCATCTGCAACCAATCTGGGCCAGTCTCGGGCCAAGCCAGCAGCATCGGTCATTACACGTGTTTTCCATCGTTCATGTCCCCCGACATGAGACAGCACATCATAGGAGAGAACGCTTACGGGGATCCAGAGATTTAATGTGGTGGAGTCTTTCAACCATGCACTGATCATATTGCCTCCCCCACTAGTGAATGCATAACAGTGACTTAAAGACATGCTCCAGTACTTTGGTGACTAAGAAGGTATTTTTTTAAACCTCCGGCTTTGGTCTGGATGTGTCAATGTGTAGTTCATACATGCATAATCTATGAGCAGAATTACTGCCTTACCTCAATTAGCCACGAAATCTGCCGTGCCATTTTCCTTACATTTTCTCCCACTTGGGCCAGCCCTCTAGCAATTTGAGTGAGAGAGAGAGATGACGTGGTGCATATATGTGATGTAGTACGCAATTTTCGGGGAACAGTTTTAGCTTGTGAGTGCTACTTTCAGAACTACTGTATACAAAAAAAGAAGTATAAAAAAGTGCTGGAGAATCTCTTTTATAAAGTCCTTTCTTAACGAAACTGGAGGAGGGTTGGAGTGGAGGATTAGGAACTTTGCCTAGTGCTTGAGTGCACTGCACAGCTAGAAATAATGAAATAATTTTTGCCTGCCGTTCTGACTGGTAAGACTATCGTAGTCAGTATGTGGAGGAAGGATAATTAGTGTATGAGGGAGTGTCTGCATCTGAAATGCCAACCAATTATCTAAAGAAGTGCACAAAATTAGAAATAGGGCACTATTTTAGTTGCAACCTATGAGTGTGTTAGTGGGTACACTACATGTGGGTATGCTTACGTGTACAAGTGGATGGGTATTTCATCAGGAGGGAAATTAAGCTTTGAAATCGGAGGAGATGACTGGGCCAGAACTCTAAAGAGCTCCATTACCCATCACCCCTGTCAACACGAAGTGGCTCCCTCAGCGAAATAAAGCAACATATCATTCTAAGTACTTACTAGCCAATCGATAGCATTGAGTGTATATCCTTCAGTCTGATTCAATTCAGCTTCATGGATCGAATTGTCATCTACCAAACCTTGGAAGAAGGCTATTTTCTCTCAGATAAAATGCACAAACTAGTACAAATTTTACTTTGTCATTCACTTTAAAGTAAATATTATAATGTATCCGTTTTTACATATATGCTGTTGTACAGCCTGTTTGTGTACAATGACTAGGCTACCTCTGTGCTATTTGTTTGTAAAGGGCGCCATCTTGTGGAATGGCGTGGAATAGAAGACTCATTAAGGGTAGAGGGAATAAACACAGCATTAGTATTTTGTAGTGTCAGTTCATCACATGTGTGTATTGTCTCTGATGGCAGTGTGGGTTTCGTGTGTTTGCAGTGTTCCAGAAGAAGATGTCCCAGAGCGATACTGAAACACTGTATTCTCTACCCACTAAGCAAAGTAAGGCCAGGCCAGGCAACATTCATAAAGTATATTTTTGTAGGTCTGCATTTACGGGTGAATAGGTCAGTGATGCAAAGTACATGGAGCAATGTTAGAGCCAAATGAAAATATATATTTATCATTCCATAAGTATAGTCCATTGACAAGTTCTGTCAAACTGGAAAAGGATTTGTTACTGTACATCTGGTGGAAAGGGATTGATTTAAGTTTCCCTGCCATTCTGTAGCACGTGGGCAAGACAGCATCTCCTCCACGTACGACACGTTTGTGCCCAACCAGCAACCTGGGCTGGAGCAGCTGATTGAGCTACAGGAGAAGGTGAAGAGAGGGTCTCTCAGTATGGACGACGCTCTGGAGAGGTTCAGTGACTGGCAGAGGGTCCAGAAGGGAATGGACGCTTTTCAACAGGTAATAAATTGGGGAAATGAGTCTGCTGTTTCAAGACCATCAACCTTAAAGGTAGACTCAATCATATGGCATCGCTATACACAGTGTGACAAAGTCATACACCGTGGGCCAACTTCCCGCTTTACAGACGTCATCAACAACAAATACAAGACTGCAACTATTGTCTCTTCCCAAAGTGGGCTTGCCTTAGCTTGAAAGTCAGTCTGTTCGTGCTATCAGACATCAAGCTAGCATGCCTCAATAGAGAGCACATACTGTGAACTGTGAACATGACAGGTGACATGGGCTTTGAACACTACTCATTAATGTCCCTCATGACAGGTGACATGGGCTTTGAACACTACTCATTAATGAGTATGAGGCGGGTAGTTTGGTTCCTGGATGCTAATTGGTTGAAACAGCATTTTAGCCATGTGTATGGCAGACAATATACCGCAAATCTACTTGTTTACTGTTCTATTTATGTTGGTAACCAGTTTATAATAGCAACAAGGCACCTTGGGTTTGCGGTATATGGCCAGTATACACGGCTATATGGCCAGTATACAGGGCTGTTCTTAGGCACGACACGAAGCGGAGTGCCTAGATAAAGCCCTTAGCCATGGTATATTGACCATATATCACAAACCCCTGAGGTGCCTTATTGCTTAACTATTCCTTGTTGTATTATTACATGGCTGCTGTATCTAATGGATTGTAATGCCACAGGAGAAACTACGCCAGCTGAGGGCGAGTATCATCAACAACAGAGAGGACGATGAAAGTCTCTATGGTAACCGTTTTATACAATGAGTATACAAATCATTAAGAACATCATCCTCTTTCCATGATCAGGTGAATCCAGGTGAAAGCTATGATCCCTTATTGATGTAATTTGTTAAATCAACTTAAAATCAGTGTAGATTAAGGGCAGGAGACAGGTTAAATAAGGATTTTCAAGCCTTGAGACAATTGAGACATGGATTGTGTATGTCTATCATTCAGAGGGTGAATGGGTGAGACAAAAGATTTAAGTGCCTTTAAACGGGGTATGTTAGTAGGTGCCAGGAGCACCGGTTTGTTTCAAGAACTGCAACGCTGCTGGGTTTTTAATGCGCAACAGTTTCCCGTGTGTATCAAGAATGGTCCACCACCCAAAGGACATCCAGCCAACTTGACACAAATGGAAAGCATTGGAGTCAACATGTGCCAGCATCCCTGTGGAATGCTTTTTGGACACCTTGTAAAGTCCATGCCCCTACGAATTGCGGCTGTTCTTTGGGCAAAGGAAAAACAGTTGCCTAGCTAGGCTAGTTGGCAAGCTAGCTAGTTAACTGTTTGTGGCCGGAGTTACAATATTATGCCAGAGCTATGAAGGCCACCTGCATTAGAGATGTTTCTGCATGTTCTGCTGAAGATTGTGCTGTCCTTACACTTCTAATTGAAGTCCCATTGTTCACACGTCAAATGACACCACCCTTTGTAATAGAAAGAGATTGTAGTTGTAATTCCCACAGCTCATCTTGGTGATGGCGATTAAATGAGAATCTTGGCAGAGGGAATTTTTTTACATCTCTTGATAAAGCTGACATTGCAGAAGGAGGGTATAGTGAGCCACATGCAGTACAGTAACAGCAGCATAACAACCATTTATCTTCTCTCACCACAGATAAAATCAACATCATCCACCACACACCCAGTAAGTCCTTGAAAATCATGTCTTGTGTTTATTTTCCATGCCTTTTCATTGGCTGCCTCAGTTTCTGCATTAGTGAAACATTTGTCCCAAAAGGAACAGTTGCCTAGATAAACTCTTCTGAACAGTTTGCTCAGAAGAGTGTAAAGTCCCCAAGGCTGTGGCTTTGATGTTCTAGGTTCCATTTTGCCTGAGGTCCTTCTTCTATTTCTCCTGTGTGTATACAACTACTATGAAGTAGTTCAGTCTTAAAAGCTCATTTATAACATCTGGTTTCATAATTGCATTCTGAATCCCCCCCTGTACTGTGATAACTGTGAGTGCAAATAGAAACTGATCAGCCTGTGAGAGGGCTGAGTAATGTTCAGTGGGCACAAAACGGGAGAAAACGTTATGAAACGGAGTGAAACAGGGATGCACTTCACCATACTGCCATCATTTGTTTTTACCTTATGGCGCCCTACTGAACACGACCCTGGTGTTTTGAAAGTCTGACAGTGGACTTAATATGGTGTCTCTGTTGACTTCTTCCTCTTGGTTAGATGTGACTGTGAATGATTGTCGCAGAGGAAGCCAGCCGGTGGAGACTGACTTTTACAGCAAACCACTTAAAGGACAACATGTAAGTATATCATGTGTTTGTATAGGCTCTGGTCAAACGTAGTCCACTATGTAGGAAATAGGATGTCATTTGGGAGTCCACACAGTCCATGTGTTTACATCTGTGTTGAAAATTCAACATGCCCGATCCCAGTACCATAGGACGGCTCACAATTGGCCCTGCGTCATCCGGGTTAGGGGAGGGTTTGGCCGGAGGGCCACCCTTGGCTCATTGCGCTCTAGCGACTCCTTGTGGCGGGCTGGGCGCCTGCAAGCTGTCTTCAGTCGTGTTTCCTCCGGTGGCTTCCGGGTTAAGCGAGCAGGTGTTAAGAAGCAGCGCGGCTTGGCGGGTCATGTTTCAGAGGAAGCATGGCTCGACCTTTGCCTCTCCCGAGCCCGTTGGGGAGTTGAATCGATGAGACAAGATCGTAACTACCAATTGTATATCAAGAAATCAGGTAAAATTACAAAAAAAGAAGAATAACATTTCAACATGTCATAATAAAATTGGATTATAGACTTTGAGTTCTTGTTGATAGTTAATTAAATCAGCTATTTATAAAGATGAAAGCCATGGCAAACCATAATTCCAGGGTTTTCTGTCCAATTTCTTATGGAAAGCAGACAAACGGTGAAGGTAAATAAGCATATGAATTACTAAAGCTGTTGCAGTAGTAGTACAATCTCAAAGCAATGACTTCATTCATTTATTTATATGATTTCATATCAACTCTACGATGTTCCATTCTCTTATAGGTGCCATCAAACAAGAAACAAGATCTTTAGGTTCTTCGTCTTGATCTCATCCATTCTGAAGAATGTCTTGCACCCATATAACAAGATATCAATACATGGTAAATGTAACGTGATGAAGTTGACCATAATCCGTTATATGACTATGTTCATTAAGTTATTTTTTTTAATTAAATCATTTTATTTCACAATGTCATGCAATTGTATCTGGGGTGAATAACTCATACGGTCTATGTGGTTATACTGTAGGGGTATGGGGTAGGTCATTTCCTCATTCTGGCTGTGTTACATTCATACAAAATTAGCACAGCTTGCCTACATAATATTATTTTATTTTATTGAACCTTTATTTATACAGGTTTTTCTCATTGAGATAAAATCTATTTTTCAAGAGAGACTTGGTCAAAATATACAGTACTACACAGTTTGTTCAGGATTTGGGCCCGTTTCATCTAATTTTCTCGTTGGTGGTTGTGATCAGTTGAATGGGGTGTAATTAGAAGTCCTACTCTGCCCTCTAGTGGACAAGGAAAAACAACGCACCTTAAGACCGTTGACTTCAGCTCCTGAGGCATTTCTAAGAGATATTCTTCTAGACTCAATGTGTATCGTTAGCATGGCAGTACATATCACAAAGTGAGACTATATGGTCGAGTGATCTGGCTCCTCTACTCCTCTCATATTCTTGTGCAGGTTGAACGCACATTGATTAATGCAGAAATAGGCAACAGTAACGATCACATAAAATGTAGTAATTCATATGGATTAGGGTGAAGTTGCCCCTAAACGCTGATCTTGGGTCAGTTTTCAATTTATCCCAATTGTCGTTAAGGTTTAGATTGGGGGAGGGTAAGCTGATCCAAGGTCTGTACCTACGGGAAACGTCTTCCCCAAAATCAAGGGGATAAAGCTCCTCTGTTCAGCTCCTTGCAGTACAAGAACCTTCCCCCAGAGGGCAGCATCACAAAGCAGTGATGTGCTGTTTTATCACTGGTCCAAGACTGATGGAATATAATGAATGTTAGTTGTGAATGTTTGGGGCGGGTAATCTGATAAACCTTGAAGCCATATGAGATTTTAAGGACTTTATTATTCTATGAGATGGCGAGTATTGACAGAAAACTGACATTGTTGTACCTAAGCACTGGTTCTTTGTCACTTTCACACAATACAGCAGCCATAATGGGTCGAACCAAAAAAATACAACAGCTTGCAAAAAACGTAAAATCTTTGTAGGGAATTATACAGGGCAAAACACAAACCTCAGGCTGGGGCCGAATTCATCAGGGTACAATTTTTAACGTTCAGATAGAAATATAATACGTAGAACAAACATGCCCCTCTGACATGTAGAATAAGGAATCATGTATGTTCCATTCATGGCATTTCTATTACAACGTTCCCTTGTCTAGAAACTCTGGCATCAGTCGGAGCTGTTTGCCAACCAAGCAGCTGGGTACATGCTGGGTACCATTCTCCTGATCAACCATGCTCTTTGTGAATAATATGTATTAAAGCCTATCATTCCTTCTTGGTCCTGCCAGTTAGCCCTTTGGAGTTAATCCGGCTCAGGCTGCAGGACCCCGTGGAATCGGAGGCATATGTTTGTCTGTCACCTGCTGAGCATAGTTCATTCGGTTTTCCCTGTCAGGGCATGGTGGTGGAGATGGGCCATGGTTCATCATGCATAAATGTTTCATGCTGCACAGCTAGGAAAGAGGAAGCTTCTTCCTGCTGAAAGAGGAAGCTTCTTCCAGGAGCCGCTTAACTTGTTCTGTCAAAATCTTTAATTTTGTTTATGTGACAGTGTTTGATCTCTACTAATAAAAATGTTGTAACATCTCATTTTTACCCATAACTTTAGACTGAATAGGCTGTGAATTTTACGCACACACATACACACACACTTTCCTGTGACTGTGACACCCCCTTGGCTTGTTTCTCTGGGCCTTGGCAGGATTAAAGCTGAGGATTGAGCACAGCTGCAACCCTGATAAAAATCTTGCAATTTCACAGTCAGTGGCATTCTTTCATCCCTTAATCCACACAACACATACGGCATACATGAACCCCTTACCAGGAAGAGAACAAGCTGTTCTGAGCAGCACCTCCGGTTCGGGGTGACGCCTTTGATTTGGGATAGAGCCGTGGAGTAACCCCCAGCCACCGTAAATTGAAGAGACTTAAGTCAGGAGGTGTGCTGTTTATTTGGGCATCTTGAAAGAGTAGGTGTCCGGCCCCAGATGTGTACAATTGAAGAGTCGGGTGTCCATGTCGCTGTCCGGACCAGGTGTAGACTAATGTAATTATGATTGATTCTAATTGTATTGGGTTTCATGACAGACAGAAGTTGGCTAAGGCTAGGAATCAATATGAATATTTGCAAGGTGACAGCTGCAGAGACTCTCCTGGATTTAGAATACTTTGTTTCCAACCTCTTTGACAATTTTGAATCATCTTTTGAGCTACTCTACCTTGTTTGGGGTCAATGGCCAGATCCCTGCCTTTCTGAATCCCCACCACCACCAACCAACCAACCCTCTGTATTATGCCAACTCTCCCTTGTCTCTAGGGCACGGTTCATCCCTGGCAGACGCATTGACATCCATCTGCCAAAGGGCACAGGTACATAGTCATGTGCCCCTTGTCCTGCCACCGTCTGTTTGATCAGGGGCCAAATTAAGACACAGTGATCCTCACTGTGGAGCTCCGTCTCTGGGCTCGACGCTCCATCAGGGGCCCCAGGGGGCTCACACCGGCCCCACCAGCGGCTCTCTCTTTTGAGGCTTTGGACAGATTAATAGTTCCTCCTCTGCTGAAGCCTTTTGTGAAGCAGCGCCCAGGCGTGCTCAAGCTGTCGGAGGCCAGGGGTGGACAGGGGATGGGCCTGGCGACGAGGCGGGTTGGCTAATTCCACCACAGGTCAGCTCATCTGAGGCGGCCGGCTCTGCATTTTCAATGAAGTGGAAAGGTCACATCCGCACTGCCTGATACTGAGGAGGAAGAGCTCAAATCGTTGCATTGACGAGATAATTAGGTTAGTAATTCTGCCATTGCAAGGAAGGAATGCATTAATTTGCGCTCAAATGACAAAGGAGTTGCTACCTTGAAATCATTCGGACATTATTTGAATATAAATTAAAGGTGAGATACTGTCCTGTATCTTAAGTTATCTTTCTCTGGAACCAGAAGACGGTCATCACCTAGTGGTGAAAATGCAGTTCTATGTTTTCCATAGAGGGGTGCTGCCCTCTTTAAGAACTTGACTGGTACTGCACCTGACTGTTCCTGAACTAAGGGGTGATAATTTGTTTGTTGCTTAGGAACTGTTGACAGACAAATGATAAGGACAAACACACTTCACAAAAATGTTCCCAGGAGGCCTAGCACTCCCTTAGGTCTTCCTCAGGTCCCTCCTGTGATGCCTCAAATGTGCTTCTCACAAGCATTAGCAGGGTTCTCTATAAGAACTATGTTAATTATTCTTCCACACGTGCGATAATGGATTGACGCAATGTCTAACTAATCGCGTGCAAGATGGTGGCCCATGTGGTGATTATGGTGATTTCTCAGTCACATTGAGAGTGGGAATTATGTGGTAGAAAAATGCAATGGACTTTATATGGATCATTTTGAATGTGTGTTGTTTGTTTAGTTTAAACTCTGGATGCCCGGATTTCTGCCCAGAGCCCTGGTTTGGATTTAGGTATTATCTGTTCACACTAGACCACAGCTGAACAATCAAACAGATAAGCCACCACACACAAACACACACACACACAATGTTTGCCAGCATTGCAATCAGGATTAAAGGGTCACTTATATGACTAACAACACTCTGGCAATTATGTAGAATGCAATTTTCCCATAGGCCTATGCAGACTGCATTTTAACCAGGGGGAGCACTGTGTTCATCACCAAGGTGAGCAATTAGTATTGTGGTCTGTCTCTGAACGATCAGTTGTATATAAACTTGTGGCCTGAAGCAATCTATCAAACATCTCCCCCCACATAGCACTCCACACACATTACAGGATCAAGCCAGGAATCCATCCAAAGGAAACGTCTAACATAACAAAAAAGGGGGCCGGGTATGTCTATCTATCTCCGATTATCATTGGATTCCAGCTCTGTGAGGAAATCCTCCAATCGCAGCCTTTGCCTGGAGTTGGACGGTGGCCATTTTGTTATCAAAAGCTACTGGTAAGATTTTGGCCAGTGCTATCTGGAATCCCTGGGACGTCCCTACCCTTAAGTTTAACCTTAACCATTTCAAATGTTAACTTCAAATGGGGTAGGGACGTCTCAAGAAACCTGTATAACACACACTGTAAGACTTCCTGCTCCTCTCTCCCTCCATTGGCTCCCAGAATCGTCCCCACTTTCCAAAAAGGGGGAATATCTAACTAAGTTGAACTAAAACATGACAACCAAATGGAGAAGGGCTATCCAAGGAGGAAAGTGGCTGTGGTTGTGAATAAACATGGAGACAGAAGCCATTTGAGAGCATCAAAACAGTAATGTATCATGGGTAAATTGGGACTGACTGACTGATCTACAAGCAATAATGAATAGTTATTTCCGATGCCAGGTGATTTGTAGCGCAGTCAGTCGCCTGCATTGTCAGCTAGAATGTGAACAAACCCAGAGAGAAGATGGTATGTCGCAGATTGTCAAGAAGGCCTATTTCTTGTTGTTCTATATCTAGATCTGATGAACGATGGCTCAAGGGAATCTTCTTATCACCACTTTCTATGTTCAGCGATTAACTTCAGAGACATGTTCATAAAACGCTTGTTATCAGATCGACGAATATCTTCACTCTGACTACCGGGAGAGCTTAAGTGCCTTTGATGAGATCAGCTTTTCCGGGGGGGGGGGGCTCTGCACACACCGCTCCTATCACCCGTAGCGCCAAAAAACAATGTAATTACGTTTTGTCCCGTATGTGAATTATTATTAATGGTGATTAATTTAATACACTTCCTTTGCCAATTTCCTAAATTAAAAAATGTTTAGAATTTTTACACCCCCACCCACAGCCCCCCTCTCCCTCATCTACCAGTTTCCCAGTCATTGCCATGGCAACTTCCAATCAGTGAGGGATTGGCAGAGCCTGCCAGGCCGTGTGCTTGGCGCGCGCCTCAGAGTGGTGCAGGTGGAGCGCATATGGAACATCGTGTGCCCCCCCCCCTGCCTGCCTGGATGTGCCAGCAGTGCCCGTTTTTAATCCCACTGTTACTTTAGCGATCTTCCTGATGGAAACGTGGCACTACAATGACAGAGGCGGGGCATAGCTGCTGCATGCTGTTATGGCTGCCAGGACCCGCTTCAACATGCCAACATGGAGACCTACTATTTTAGTTTTTTTTGTATGTTCCTGGATTTGTGGATTGATGTTGATATGGATGTTTCAATTCCTGCCGGCTATCACACTTCCTATAGTTCGTAAAGTCCCTAGTGCAACATATTCCAAGGTTTGATTGCTGGTTGTTTGAATGCATTGAGATCCTGTTATCAGGCTCCCTATAGTCCCTAGTGGTGTATTTTCAACGGGGTCAAAGTGACCTATCAGGGATTACTGTACAAGTAGCAATATGGGTCCACCTTGCCTAGTTATGCATATGCACGCTGTAACATCTTATTAAATGTCACCGCAGCTCTTTAGAGAGAGTTGTATATGTGGGCATATATTGAGGGCTGCATAATGAGAGTTCCCATGGCTTGTAATTGGGGGGTGGTAATGTTATGGAAATCACAACCACGTGCAGCAAATAAATCAATCATCCAAGGGGCCTTATCTATCAATGCACATTGAAGCAGTCAGCTCTAGTCAGGCCCTATGTAGGTTAATTAAAGCCTAATAGCCAATAGTAGAAGACATGCCAACCGTCCTGATTCCTGTCTACGTTTAAGCCCTCTCCAGACCTGCTGGGCAGGGGCTTTGCTTAGCTTCGTTAGCTGATAAACGCATCAGCGTTGGCGTCCAAATGATATGGTGTGTGTGTCAAGTAATGCTGCATTTAATTGCTGGATATCCTTCAAAGCAAAACACTGTTTCTTTTCACTTATCAGAATGTCACAACTTACTCACAACTGGATTTGAAACAAATCAATTAAGATACAATTGTGAATATGCTAGGAAGTCCTTTGTTAGGTACATTTCAAGTAAAGTGTAACCACTGCAGGGAATATCTGTAGGTCTAGCTAGCCTATGGGTGTTTTCATTACTGAACAGTAGATAATTACAAGGCCCAATGTGAATACTGTTCCTAACAAACACCGTCCAGAAGGATCAGAGAGGTGTCTCCACGTCGTGACGTCCATCTGACAACCATAACAACTGCATCTCATTATCCTCTATGCAGTTTCCAAAGAGGCAGTGACAACCATTAACACAATATTTACATCCCATCCAACACACACACACACACACACACACACACACACACACACACACACACACACACACACACACACACACACACACACACACACACACCAATAATAGGTGGCTCACTAACAAAAGGCACGGGAACCTCTCTCTCTCTCTCAAGCCAACTCCTCCCATTCACGTTGCCATATTGGATGGCAGATGTCTTGGCGAGCCTGCGAACGGTGCCAGATCTATACGGCCCACGAAGGCATTATAATGATTGGCAGAGGTCGTATCTACTTGGAGCCACAGTCTATTTCAATAAGTCTATTAAAATAAGGAGATGTGTAGTGAGGCATAGGCCTATATTGGAACAGACTCCTCACTCGCAGTGGAGAGAGATGATAAGGTCTTATCATGGATGTGAAGGTATATGTGTCTCCTGGAACTGTGTTAGCCCACTGAGCTGAAGCCTAATCATTTGCTTGGGGAGCTAGCGCAAGTCTTCGGGTCTCAGGTAAGGTTACTCATCATTGACAGCTGGAATATGGACATGAACGATAAAACTGGCAATATACTGGTGAGATTTATAGAATAACTTATTTTGCAAAGACAACGTAAAGAAACTGTGCTGCTTCTTGCTGTGCAATATGAGGTAGTATTCACATGTACATTTCACAAATGAAATGAAATCCCACAAGATGAAAGATGATGATGAACCAGACACATACTGTATGTCCACGTATGGAGAGCTCAATGTTATTGGCAGGCTTGGTTTCATCCGGTCGGATAACATATGCTAGGAACTCAGGAGGCTGTTGGGGAGGGGATCTTTAGGACTTTTGAAGTGAATGCCACATTAAACAGAAACAAACAGAGTTATGATGTAAAGATGCCTCCTCTCTTGTTCAAAGGGATTGGATGGAACAGCTCCAGGGAGGGAGGAACTTCAAGCGGATGACCCCAGATCCGTGGCTCCATTTCCCCCACTACCTTCTGCCGTGCGTCCTTGCCGCCGTATGCTGTGGTTCTCAAAGACTGGCAGGCTTGTGCCATCTGGCCCTCCTTTTCTGATTCCCAGAACACATATTGGGAATTCTTACTACCACCCCCCTCAACCACGCAGGCATACACACACACCTTCCTCCAGCTATTTCTCTCCTCAAGCTGTCTCTATGCCTTAATGTGTGTGTGTTTGGTTTTACTATCCTTGTGTAGACCAGAAGTCCTCACAAGGATAGTGAAACAAGGAACATTCAGATAATTGGTGACATTTCACTGGTCCCCACAAGGAAAAAGGCTATTTTAGGCTTAGGGGTTAGGTTCAGGGGTAGGGTTACAATTACGTTTAGAATTAAGGTAAGGGTTAGGACAGCATTTCCCAAACTAGGGGTTGCCTGATTTGAAAATGGGGAAAAAATCTTGGTTCAAAGAACCAGGGTTAGGTCCATGACCACCAGTAGACGCTAGATGTGGTTGTAATAAAGAGAGCGGGTTCTATTTTATTCCTACAAATGCGGCTCTATCCTTTGAACCGTTTAAGTATAAGACTCCCAGGAACATGTACAGTGCATTCGTGTACAGTGCATGTACAGTCCTTTACTTTGTTGAAGCACCTTTGGCAGCGATTACAGACTTGAGGGTATGATGCTACAAGCTTGGCACACCTGTATTTGGGGAGTTTCTCCCATTCTTCTCTGCAGATTCTCTCAAGCTCTGTCAGGGTGGATGGGGAGCATCTCTACACATCTATTTTCAGGTCTCTCCAGAGATGTTCGATCAGGTTCAAGTCCGGGCTCTGGCTGGACCACTCAAGCACATTCAGAGACTTGTCCCGAAGCCATTCCTGCATTGCCTTGGCTGTGTGCTTAGGGTTGCTTGTCCCGAAGCCATTCCTCCATTTAAGAATGATGGAGGCCACTGTGTTCTTGGGGACCTTCAATGTTGCAGACATTTTTTGGTACCCTTTCCCAGATCTGTGCCTCGACACAATCCTGTCTCGGAGCTCTATGGACAATTCCATCGACCTCATGGCTTGGTTTTTGCTCTGACATGCACTGTGGGACCTTATATAGACAGGTGTGTGCCTTTCCAAATCATGTCCAATCAATTTAATTTACTACAGGTGGACTTCAATCAAGTTGTTGGAACATCTCAAGGATGATCAATCGAAACAGGAAGCGCCTGAGCTCAATTTCAAGTCTCATAACAAAGGAACTGAATAAATATGTGCATTTTATTTTTAATACATTTGCAAACATTTCTAAAAACCTGTTTTTGCTTTGTCATTATGGGGTATTGACAAAGAATAAGGCTGTAACGTAACAAAATGTGGAAAATATCAAGGGGTCTGAATACTTTCCGAATGCACCGTACACGTCTTGTTTCCCTCTACAACAAGCTGCGAACAGATTAGCGCTAAATCAGACTGGGGGGAAAAGAACATCATCAACGATGATCTTCTTTTCTAAGCAGAAAATCATACAAAATGATATTCTGAACTTCCCAATACCTTTCTGATGCATTTCTTTCACTTCTTCAGATTGAAATACTGTCAAAAGAACTGTTAGACTGATTTGTAACAAACTGTCATAGCCCCAATTTAAAAAAGTAAACACTGGCTGTTGATTACATACCTTTTTGACATGGTGTGTTATCAAAATGTGTTCAAGGGACAAAAAAGTTTGGGTACCCCTGGGTTAGGTTAAGAGTGTTGTGCCAGTAACCAAAAGATTGCTGGTTTGAATCCCCGAGCCGACTAGGTGAAAAAGCTGTCGATATGCCCTAATTGCGCCTGTAAATCTCTAAGAGCATTTGCTAAATTACAAAAATATTAGGGGTTAGGGAAAAATTGTTGGAATTGGAAAATTGTTTGGTCCCACAAGGATAGAAAAACAAATGAGTGTGTGTGTGTGTGTATGTGTGTGTGCGTGTAAACTCAAGCAGGGGAGCTCCCTCGCTAAGCGATCCCAGTTGCCCTTTCCATGTCTAATCCCTTACTGATTGATATCCAGTAGGAGACCTTTGGAGTGTTGAGGAAACCACAGACAGTTATTGAGATGAAGGATACACCGCTGAGGAATATCCTCAGTTGTGTTGCCTTGGTCACACACCTTCTCATTTGACTGATCTAAATCTCTTCCTGACAACATTGTATTTGAATGTTTTGGCATATGTTTGTAAGTGGAAAACTCTAATACACTGTAATATAATCACAGATGTCTTCCTGTGTCTCTCTCCTCTTCTTCTCGCTCTCCAACTCAGCTGGGCGAGTGACATCTCCAGACAGCCACGTCCCCCCCATCCCAGATCAAGGGTTAGATGAAAGGTACGGCCAAGGGGAGACAGGTTGAGCCAAACAACACCAGATCGGATCTGATGAACAACTGCACGGGGAAGAAATCAAAGTGGCTGGAGCATGTGGCGGGAGGCGTCTGGTGTTTTAGTTGAACAGACGCTGTTGAAGATAGGCTGCTGTTGGGCATATGAGGAGAGAAGTTGGGGGATGCAGGGTATATCACTACTGTAAGTAGCCTAAAAATAAACAGATTGAAATATGAACAGAAGTTATACATTCCTTCACTATAGTGTGTTGATTAGCTGGGTGATATATAATCATATAATGGGCCATAAATAATGTTATTTTTATCAATAATATTTAGTCATTTTTTAATTAAGTTTTGTTTAATGTACTGTATATTACAAATATGGACATTCAGCGTGTGTTCATGAAGCATACTGTATGCATATGTGCATTTGATATATGTGAAACATGATAAAATGGAGGCACTTTGGATATTGAGATCCTCTTGTGTTAGAGGAACATGCCAGCTCCTCCTTACTTGGATTTTACATTTGGTACGACTTCCTCCCGGAGAAGCTGTGGGACTCTGATAGTCTAATCGCAGCACGCCAGCGTTCGCTCAATGTCACCGGCCAGTGAGCTGCAACCAGGCGTCCATTGGGCCCATCCCGCTGCTGGCACCACACTAGAAATCCAGTGTGTGATGGTTGGTGCCTGCTGTTGCTAGGTTACAGTCGACGGAATCAAATTCAGGTAGCTTCCACAGCTGTGCTGAACGGTTGCATACCATGGGCCATCTGTGGCAGCACTCCCAGCATGCACGTGGACACGATAGGGCAGGAAGAGATGGCCCACCATGCCAACTCGTAGGATCACTTTCTTTGTGGTATATTCAGAGAGACAGTAACTTACTTTGAAGCTAACATCTGGGATTAGTTTTTCAGCAAAACGGTAGACCCACCAATTGTTTTGGAATGCAGTTGAGGGATCTTTGTATATTTTTGAAGATTTGTAAAGTTGACATATTAGAGAATGTGTAAGTTGTCCACACAGTTTAGCCTGCTGCTGCAATATTGTTGTATATATTAATTACATTATTTAAAAGTTATGATCTATGAAAAGGCTTTTGTGGGCATATTTGAAACAAGCTTGTCCACCACTTGTCTCTCATAGTGGTTGTATTTGTTTGACATTATTGCTCTAGTGACATGTCTGTGCTGAAAATTATTCAGGCTTGTGGGAATTGAGACTTAGTGCAAGCTTCACACACACACACACACACACACACACACAACCACCCCTCTGTGTGAATGCTCGTAACGAGGGGACTATTGAGATAATGCGGGATTGTTCCTTGAGAGCTTGCCTAAAGGCACGTTAGCCCTCAATGCAGGAGCGCTTCTCACAGTCATAAGTTCTCTCTCATTTATTGTGAAGAGATCAGCCACCAACAAAGGCATCGTTAGAAGGGGCTTAGGCCCCACCAGGCTTCTGCTAATTATGAATGGGGGCCCTGTAATAATTCAAGGGCCCTTGGTGCAGCTCGACGTAGAAGAGGAGCTCACAAATCCAGAGCTTCCATGCTCTGCCCGTCTGCATTGGTTTCCAACCACCTGCCTAAAGACCCACGTTAACCACAGGGATGTAGCTCCATTCTATCGAACGGAGAAAACATATGGGTAACATCCAGTTTGATAATCAATGATTCGCAATGGTGGTTGAAGCATTTATTAATTACTTTGTTAAGTCATAACTCGTTCGAGTCGTTCTAAATAATATTGTTACTGAGTAACAGTTGATATTTCGCAATTCACAAAGACGGCGGAAGGCATCAGTATGAGTAAGTTAATGAGTGAGGGAATAATACTGCCAGTTTTATCTAATCTTAAAAATCAGCCTTCAGTTGCATTACCTGAACTTGGCTCTCTTGTTTTAATGAAGAGTGTAGTATTTACATCAAACAATTTCCAAATGGAAAATATATTTGTTATTGGGCAGGCTTGGTGTCAGAAGTGCCATTTATTTAGTAGATTTTTCTGATCTTGAATATGAATTTGAATTCTCTCCCTGGAATCGACCCCCAACCTGTTACTAGGTCATTGTCGTCACCTTTGACGTTTTACAATAGTATCATTTACCCTTTTCCACCAGAAGAGGGCAGCACACATCACTGAATTGCCACACAAAGTCTGCCTGCCTCTGGGTAAAGTATAAAAACTGTTCCAAACCAACAAAAGAGGGAATTTATAAGTAAACAAACGTAGTCCAACGGAAAGATCCGTTTTATATCATAAAGCCTTTCCCACAGAACTGGCTCATAAATTCACCAGAGGCTTCAGACCTTTCCCAGTTTCATGATTTATGTGATGAGGAAGTTACTGAGACATAACAGTACACACATTGTACTTTTTTCCAAACAGTGATTGGCTAAAGTCAGCTTAAAGTCAAAGCAAAATACTTTCACAAGCCTTCTTTGCTACGATTCATTCATTCAGCAGTCGATTCATTGAGCAGTCAAGTGAAATGGATTGCTCACCAGAGGTCAAGGGCTTCAGCTTCCCCCTTCAAAATGACACAAAATGCTTGTAGTGTGGAAACATACATTTTTACATGTGGGCACCCTCCATCCTCATATCATTGGTTGTAGTAGGGAAGGATACATCTGATCACTGATGACACATTTCACCCTGAAGACATTTTCTACCAAACAAAGGCCTTTCTACATCTCACCGTGCTCCATCTCACCCCCCTTCTGAAGGAGAGGCTATAGGCGCTTTTGGTGGTTTTGTGGATGGCAGGTCAAGAGTTTCTTCCCTTGCAGCCTTGCCTATCCACTAATGAATCCCCCTGGTTGAGGTCCTGTAGGCACACTGAGCTCTCCCGTTACACACTAACCAATGATTACACCTTGAGGGTGAGGAAGAGGGCTGGGCCCGGAGGAGAAAGGGGGTAGAGAGCCCCAGATTGGAGGCAGGTGCCGCGGCAAATCAAGCCTCATTAGCTGTACCTTCTGCTACCGTGTAGCGTCAACGGCAGATGGAGGCTCGCCCTTACATGTTACCTCACATCAGATGACTGTGGGGTGGGGGGAGGTTACTGCTACTATCACGCTCTGTCTGATGCACTATTCCGTACTGTGGTGGTGGCTGAAGAGTGATGGTAGTGGTGGTGGTAGTAGTAGCCCTGGTGGCTGAAGAGTGATGGTAGTGGTGGTGGTAGTAGCCCTGGTGGCTGAAGAGTGATGGTAGTGGTGGTGGTGGTAGTAGCCCTGGTGGCTGAAGGGTGATGGAGTTGGTGATGGTAGTGGTGAATGTGATGATGGGGTGGTGGCTGAAGGGTGATGGTAGTGGTGGTGGTGGTAGTAGCCCTGGTGGCTGAAGAGTGATGGTAGTGGTGGTGGTGGTAGTAGCCCTGGTGGCTGAAGGGTGATGGAGTTGGTGATGGTAGTGGTGAATGTGATGATGGGGTGGTGGCTGAAGGGTGATGGTAGTGGTGGTGATGGTAGTAGCCCTGGTGGCTGAAGGGTGATGGTAGTGGTGAAGGTGGTGGTGGTGGTGATGGTGAAGGTGGAGGGCGGTAACAGTGGTGGTTGTAGAAGGGTGATGGTTGTGGTGATGGTAGTGGTGAAGGTGGGGGGGTAATAGTGGTGGTTGTAGTGGTGATGGTAGTGGTGAAGGTGGGGGGGTAATAGTGGTGGTTGTAGAAGGGTGATGGTTGTGGTGATGGTAGTGGTGAAGGTGGGGGGGTAATAGTGGTGGTTGTAGTGGTGATGGTAGTGGTGAAGGTGGGGGGGTAATAGTGGTGGTTGTAGAAGGGTGATGGTTGTGGTGATGGTAGTGGTGAAGGTGAGACTCTTGGTTCTGCATGGTTAATCCAGATAGGATGTACACTGAGTACAAAACATTAAGAACACTATTAAATCCACTTTACATTTACATTTTTTACATCTGTCATTTAGCAGACGCTTTTACAGTACTGAGTGCATACATTTTCATACTGGTCCCCCATGGGAATCGAACCCCAAACCCTGGCATTGCAACTGCCATGCTCTACCAACAATCAGTGTAGATTAAGGGGAGGAGACAGGTTAAAGAAGGATTTTAAGTCTTGAGACAATTGAGACATGGATTGTGTATGTGTGCCATTAAGAGGGTGAATGGGCAAGACCAAAAATTGAAGTGCCTTTGAACGGAGTATGGTAGTAGGTGGTGCACCACCCAAAGGACATCCAACCAACTTGACACAACTGTGAGAAGCATTGCCGTTAACATGGGCCAGCATCCTTGTGGAACGCTTTCGACACCTTGTAGTGTCCATGCCTTGAAGAAATTAAGTCTGTTCTGAGGAAGGTGCTCTTAATGTTTGTTATACTCAATGTATGTCTGCTGTAGGAATGTCTGTCTGCTCAGTCTTGGGTCAACAGGTACAGTATGAGGGACTAGCAGTCTGTGCTCATCATGATGCTTTCTTTCCCCTTATAGCCGGGTCACAGACTCTATGAGGTTAAGAGAAGAGATGATCTGATTTGTCGAGGCTGGGCGCACAGTCAACAACCCCTGCTGAGGCATTGGGTAACACCTGACCTACCCTCCCTGGGTATTTGTGTTGACGAATGGTCATTTTGAAATCAATTCTAAATACCACAAGCAAGCTAATGTAAGGAGGCTCAAATTTGAGTTATGTGAGATCTCTTTTGTTCATTAGAATTGTATTAACTGTATTCCTTTTGAAGATAAAATATGTCGGTTTATACCTAAAATAGGCAATTTCAGTCCTTTAACCTGTGTATGCTTCATTTTCCAGAGAGGGTTGTCCTGCATTGGCGTGTATTAATGGATGCCAAGGGAAGCCAGGCTTCCCCAAATATTTGACCAATAGAGCAAGGGAAAAAGCGTCTCTCTGTCTAAGTATATGTAGCTGTCTGGACCAAAAGAGTATAACATGTTGCCGCCGTGGCACTTGATTGATTAACGCCAGCAAGCATTTGGCCTCCCTTGATACATTTTTTTATAAAAGAATTAGCCAATCAGCGTTGGCTAATTCTGAGCTCCACAGTGGGTTGTCCTAGTGCAGCAAAACACCCCCCAATGGAGGCCAGTTTGGATTTGGCTTCAGACCAAACAAATCACTTCCTAAGCTAAACATAATTTTCAGAAAAACGTGTCTGTTTCAGGTCTGTCCTGTAGTAACTATCTTGCTAAATTGGCCCTTTCCTAAGCCATGGATGGAGATGGCGATTTGGATTTGTGGTTTTGACTTTTTTTCTGTACAGGCCAATGATTATGATGCCGATTCTGATCTAACCATGGATTGATATGTTGTGCCACTGTCACTTTAGACAATTGAAGTTTAATATGTAGCCTAGATGTAGCCTAGTAGGCTCACGTTAATTAGCTAACTTAGCTGGTTCATTGTTGCCCATGCCAGGAAGTTAGTCTAGCATTTTAGCTAGATAGCCTTTGACAAGAAAAACTAAAAGTGGTACTGTATGACAGAGCCATAGACGTTTTACCAACATGAAAGAGAGGAGCATGGCATTGTCGTTCAACTAGTCTACAAGTAGGGTGAGTCAACATTTTTGTTTTACTTGTGCACGCACGCACGCACGCACGCACACACACACACACACACAAATCAGTACCATTGATTGGACTAAATCGTTTTTGGTATCTTTAAGTTAGTTTTCAGTGTACTACATTAAGCATACAGCCTTGTTGATTTGATGATGTTTAAATGTTTAAGTTGAAATGGTGCTGTAATAGCAGAGGCAGTGTCTGTTGTCTTTGTGCTGACTTGCAGTGACTCCATGGTTCTAAATCAGTAGTAGTTTTTAGTAAACTGTTAAAAACATTAACTTGCTTGACCATGCTGCAGGTTTGTTACATGCAATATTTGCTTTGTGTACTTCACTGGGCAGATGTTGCTCTCCGGTTTTGTGATGAAACAAACGTATGTGTAGTTGCATTTATTCTGCCACTCTGTGAATGAATGGGTTATAGAGAAAATAACGTAATTATCAAAACATGGGTTATAATATAGATTTTGTACTGGCTTGGCTTCCTCAGACATTTTATCCACGCACCGCTAGTGTTTTACTGTAAGGTTACAGTAGGTGAGGCGGCATGTTGAAATTCCTCTAGGAGAGTTGGTGGTTGGGGGGCAGCGGGACAATGGACACTTTGTCTAGACAGGCTTGTGGAGGGAGGGAGGGAGGCTGCATGGTGGTGGGGTTGTCGTATGGCATCAATGGATTGAACTTTGCCTGTCATATGCCTGGAAGCACACAACATCGTCTACGCCAGGCGTGGCCAACCAGTCAGAGACTAAGAGCCACATTTTTTACTATGTTACTGCAAAGAGCCACATCATACATACGGGGACACATGAACATCCCCCATCCCTTCCTCTCTCTCTCACACACACACCTCCGTTCAGCCAGATTTACTGTAAATGTCACACACCAACATGATAATGACAGAAATGGACACCTACAGTACTAAGACCACAGGCCAGTCATTTCCAACAATGAACATTGTGTGCAGTGTTTCACACACACAAACTCTCAGTTCAACCAAGTCCACTAACAAAAACATAACCATTTATAATAGCGTTTTTCTCTTACTTTTCATTTTGCTTAGTGGGACTTCTGGCATTCCTTGCCTTGAACAATCCTCTTCAAATCTGACTTGTATTCCGTTGTTGCCACTCGAAGCAATTATTTTACATGTATGTCAGTCAGAACAGATCGATGCTTTGATTTCACATGTTTCAGGGTAGAAAAAAGAGACTCGCAGACATATGTTGAACCAAACATTGACAGTATCTTGAGCTCAGCCCGTTTGACATTGGAGTATTTTTCCATTGGCACACTTTTCCAGAACTCAATGGTCCCTTCCCTTAAAGCAGGTTTCAGTTGGTCCTCCTCACAAAGATCGATCATCTCCAACTCAGCCGCAGCTTCATCTGTGACTAGCGGAGATTTCAAACAGTCCGTCTCCGCATTAAAAGGGCTGAGGAACGTGATCTGTGGCCTTTCAGTTGTAGATCACGAAACCGGGTCACAAAGCTTTCGTGTAGGTTTTCAACCAGTGTTGCATATCTGGCTGTTTGCTTATTCAGGGCGGCTCTAGTGACTTGCCCGCTGGCTTTTAGCAGAGCGGGAAAATGCGCTAATTCTCCCTTTTGAATATGCGTCTTGAACAGCTTCATTTTGTTGACAAACGCAAACACACTTTGCACCAGGTCAGGCAATATTTTTTACTTACCCTGCAGGGTCAGGTTCAGTCTGTCCAAGTGACACAGCATGTCGACCAAAAAGGCCAGATCCATAATCCACTTGGGGTCCAAGAGCTCGGGATAGTCCTTGTCCTTCTCTTCCATGAACAGTTTCACGGCATCCAAAAGCTCAAAGAAGTGAGAAAGTACCTTGCCTTCTGACAGCCACCTCACAGTGCAGTGTAGCGGCAGGTCACCTGGAAGCCCTTGGTCCAGCTCAGCGATGAGATTCTTGAATTGTCTATGGTTAAGCACATGTGTGCGGATGTAGTTGACAATCTCTATCACAGGCTTAATGACGTTGTCTAAATTCAGCGATTTAGACACGAGTTGCTCCCTGTGGATGATGCAGTGGAATTTCCAAAACTCTGGAAATGTTTGGTCAGCTTTGCACAGCCCCACAAGGCCGTTCACAGATCCGATCATGGGTGGCGCTCCATCTGTGGCTATTGCAGTTAGTTTCAGTATGGACAAATTTGCTTTCGCAAATGCAGCCATAATTGTTTTTCACATCTATGCCACGGGTTCTGTCTTTTAATGGCACAATATCAAGGAGTTCTTCTTTGATCACACAATCGTTTGACACAGACCTTGCAAATATTGCCAACTGAGGCTTGTCTTGTATGTAACAAGACTCATCCAATGCGACTCTAAAATACTTGCATAGATCAGAGTGCAACTGCGATTCAATAGCGTGTTAATGTCAGATATTCTGTGTACAACAGTGTGGCGGGACAGTTGGACGTCTGATACCATTCGTTTAAGTTTGTCGTTTTCAGGAGACAAGATTTCAACAACGTCACTGAGGCACTTTTTAACGAACTCCCCTTCATTGTATGGCTTTTTAGCTCGTGCAATGTTCCAAGCCAGCTGATACGATGCAAGCGTTACGGTCTCTGAGTGCTTCGTACATTTTTGGAACAACTGTTTCTGCTTTTCTGCCTGACTTTTCAAAGTGATTAACTTGTGCTTGCGAAGTTCAGTCCCTTTTGGAAAATCCTGGTCGATGTTTTTATGGAGTGAGCTGAAGTGGCGCTGAAGATTTGTAGCCTTGAAATGCCCTAATGACGCCTGGCATATAAGGCAGAATGGCTTGCCATTACGTTCAACAAAAAAATATAAACTCTCCCACTCTGTTAAAAACGTTCTGTGTTCATCTTCATATTTTCGTTTTGCTGTGCATTTTTTTCCCTGCCATTTTCAGAGCGTAATTGACACAAATTGTTTACTCAACAATAAGGTTTTCCCTCCCTCCAAGCTGAGCGGGCAGTTTTATGTTGCTTCCACACCAAAAGTGAATGTACATACACGATCACGCGAAAATTTGCGTCAAACGCGCATAAGCTTGAGATGAAAATATTAAACTCAAACGAACACTCATACACATATACCACTTTCACAACAAAAATACCGTGTAGACCCGTAGACTGAGAGCAGACCAGTGTCTGATGATCACCAGCAAGAAAACAGTGTAGTGACAGTTGGCAGCCATGGAGAGCGGTGTGTATAGAATATATTCTGTCATTTAACATACATTGCTTTTGTCCAAGGTCCATTCCTGTGTGACACCCTAACATATTTACTCTTGCCTTGCTTAATCATTGCAACATATAGAACCTCGAGATAATACTGATGAGACAGCTAATCTTTTGAATGCCATTTGCGCAACACACCCTACAATCACAAGCTTACACAGACAGATATTACACAACATAACATAACACAGACTTATGAGGGCTGGACTCCGAGGACAAAGAACACTGCCAAGAGCCAATGGGAAGTCGATACTGCCCGAGGAGGGACTGCCCTCCATAACAACGACCAGTCAGGAGTGTGAATCTACCTACGTCATTTTATTACTATTGCTCTGTATAAATATGTGTGCCGCGTGTTTAGGAGGCCTCTTGGTTCCGGACGACTCCCTAAGAGCTGAAGGAACGAGCCCGTGCACGAGTTACCAAATATCTTTGCATCTAATAAATCGCTTGATTGAATATCAATTCCACCTGGTCCCGAGTTATGACTTGTCTCCTTCTCGAGTGATTTTGAACATCAACAAATTGGTAGCAGAGGATGGTTAAATCACTTCTGATTTCGATCTATAGCTAGTTGATGTGAGAGGAGACGGGTCTTTGACGAATTCAGAGGACGGGTGACCTGTTCGCAGGAGCTATTCTTCTCGCCCCGGGAAACTGATCAACGAGCTCGACTAAATAAGGTAAGCAGAACCTGTTTAATCGAATCTGCAATATTATATTATAGTATTATCCAAATTTTGATCAGTAGTACTGGGCGTGAGTATGAATTGTTGTTAAAATATTTTTTATAGATGTATTACGAATGCGAAGGCTGATTGCAAAGATATTTGTGTAATAGTTATATAGGAAAAAGGTAAAGGAAGAAGTGAGCATGTGTAAAGTGAGCCTGTGTGGCAACCCTGTGTGGGTGAAAAGTCTATGTGAGAGACTCCCTGGTTAAGTTTAAAGCCTGAGAGAGGCAACATTGATAGCAGTATCTGCCAACTAGAGAAGGCCTTTTGGACTGGCTGACCAGAAGGGAACACTCAGTTAAGGTGGAGAATTAAAGTAATTATAACTTATACACATCCCCTTAGATAAAGTGTGACATATCCCGTCCTATTGATTTAGAGGACTATACACGTATTAGTTTCGTCCCGGAAGGTCTAGAATTTTTTCTAGCCCGGTTGACTTTGTTTAGGGAGGGATCTGTGCGCCTCCAGCGCGTCTGGGACTAGTTCTCAGCCCCTGTTTTGAGAGTGCTTGTCTGTACGTACCTTTGAGGGTGTACGATCTGTCTGTCTAATTGGATTGAAATAGCTTCGTCCCGGAAGGTCTAGAGTGCTTTCTAGCCCGGTTTGACTGTGTTTAGGCAAATTTGTGTTTGTGTGTCCCTGCTTCTGTTTGTCTTACCGTATTGTAATGTGTAATATGTGATGTGTGATAATATATAACTATAATAGATAAGGTTTGGCATGCGCTGATTCCACTGACTCTGAACATATTAAATTGGCGATAACACATTGAAGAATGGCTTCTACATTGACACCTAAACCCAAATTCATTGACTACTTAGAACAGAAAATACAGGATAGAGCAGGAGGGGAGGAACAGTATAAAACGATAAGAAAGGGAAGGAGGAAGAAAAGGAGGGCAACAGAAAACACATGTTCAAGAAGAAAGGGAAAAAACTCTAGAAGAAGCAGAGCTGAGAGTAGGGGTTATACACAAATTTGGGTCAGTGTACAGACCATAATCTCAGGGTCTAGTGGAACGCGCAAATCAAACCTTGAAAGCTAAAATTGCAAAGGTAGGTGCAGGCTCTAAATTGACCTGGGTGGAAGCCCTGCCCCTGGCCTTGATGGCTATGAGGTCCTCATCCAGGGCAGGGACCATCTCTCTCCCCATGAGATAATGACAGGGAGGGCTATGCCTGGTCCACCAAGGGAGGGAGGTCATATGCCCGCCCTTGATGTACAACAAATTGTAATGTCTGATTATGTGAGGAAACTGACGGAACTTTCTGCAGCTCTCTACACACAGATCCACAAGGTCCAAGAGGGGGAGCTGCTGGGAGACTCATCACCACTGAAGGTAAAAGTTGGGGACTGGGTGAGGGTTAAAGTCCACAAGAGAAAGTGGTTGGAACCCAGGTGGACTGGACCGTACGAAGTGAAGGAAGTTACTTCACACTCTGTCCAGGTCAAAGGCAAATCAGGAGCGCCTTGGCACCACCTTACACACTGCACTCCAGCCCCAACCCCTTCCAGAATTTTGACTGAAACCAGGGCCGACTTGCGCGCCCTAAACAATTCGATTCCAACCACTGACACCTTAGTTGGGGAAAATGGGACCATGGGTTCCGTTATTCATGTAGAGCCTGAGTGCTACATTCTGCTCTTCACACAGAGATAATTAGAAATATGGAAAAAGGGAGGGGCTGTCATGTCCTGATTTGTTTCACCTGTCTGTGTTTGTCCCCTCCCCACACCAGGTGCACCCTATCTCCTTCGTCAATCAGTTTGGGTATTTAGTCCCTTGGGTTCTGTTAGGGTTTTGCCAGATCGTCTTGCCTAGTCAGTCGTTTCCAGCACTCTATCTCGTACTACTAACTCTGCCAGTCTGTTTCCCGGTATTTGGACCTCTACCTGCCTGTTGGATTACGTTCCTGTCTAGCCCCCTCATGTGCCTTCGACCATCTGATCTGCTGCCAAACGAACCCTGCCTGCATTACGGATTACGAGACTGTCTACTCCTCTGTACTGCCATCCTTCTGATTCCCGGTACCGAACTCTGCCTGAACTACGACTACGAGCCTGACTCCCCTTATTGGACGACTGCCATTCTGATTCCCCGTTACGAACACTGCCTGTCATTTACTACGAGCCTGTCTTGCCCCATATCCACTATTAAACAGTCGATCATATCTCTGCCTCCGTGTCCGCTTTTGGGTCCCATATATCTGTCGTTCTGTCAGAACGATCTGGCCATGACGGACCCAGCGGAGTTGGCCCATCTACAGAACGCAATAGCCCACCAAGGGGTTGTTGTGGGTCGGCACGAGGAGGTGCTACGTTCAATAGCAGAGGAACTCAGCGAGCAGAGAGAGAACCAGCAGCGAGCCACCGAATGCCTGCTCAAACACTTGGAGAGGTTAACACTGGCACTACCGGCACAGAGCGCTTCCCCCCCGTCTCCTGTCCCACCTATACCCAGCAACCCAACACCTTCCCCGGTATCCCTAAGAGAGCCGCACTTACCTGCTCCCGAACGGTTCTCTGGTGATTCTAGTTATTGTCGTCCTTTCTTGTCCCAGTGCTCGCGTATCTTCGAGCTGCAGCCATCCTCTTTCCCCACAGAAAAGTCACGGGTCGCCTATATGATAACCATGATGACGGGGCGAGCCCTGGCCTGGGCTACACCGATTTGGGACCAGCAACTTCCCGTCTGTTACAGCCTGGCAGCGTTTACTGCGGAGGTAAAAAATGTTTTTGATGCTCCATTATCCGGAAGAGAAGCGGCACGTCAGCTGCTACATCTAAAACAGGGGACTAGCAGCGTGTCGGATTACTCCATCAAATTCCGTACCCTGGCAGCGGAGTGCTCATGGAATTCCGAGGCTCTGCTCGATGCCTTCTACGACGGATTATGTGATCCCATCAAGGATGAACTCGCCGCCCGAGAGGTGCCTCCCAGTTTAGACAGCCTCATCGCCATTGCCATGCGAATTGGCAGTAGGCTTCAGGAACGTAACCGGGAGAGAGAAAACCGTCGTCCTGCCCAGGCACTTCCGCATTTCGGCGGATTGGGTAGCAGAGCGTCACCGGGAGTAACGGCACCACCCGAATACTTCCGAGAACCTTCCGAGTCCGAAGTCCTGACATCTGAACCCATGCAAATAGGAAGGACACAACTGACGGCCGAGGAACGTCAACGCAGGATAGACAGTCGCAGCTGCCTCTACTGTGGAAAGAAGGGACATTATGCAGCCGGTTGTTCTTCAAAAAGGGCGGGCTCATTCGTAACTGCAGGAATACGGGTGAGTCAAACCAAAACCCCGTGGGTACCCCCGGTTCGTTTTCCTTTTCCTGCCACAATTATTTGGGATTCCCAAACCCTTAGAGTAAATGTCCTTATGGATTCAGGTGCTGACGATTGTTTTATTGATAATTCCCTTCTGGTCAAATTAGGCATTCCCTCACGCCCTTTAAGCACACCCATCGAGGCCACAGCTCTGGACGGTCGTTCTATTGGGCGGGTGTCACAGATATCGATGCCCGTTACTCTGATTCTGTCTGGCAACCACAGGGAGGAGATCCAGTTCCTGCCCCTACATTCCCCTAATGCTCCAATTGTGTTAGGCCATTCATGGCTTGTTAAACACAACCCTCACATAGATTGGACTACCGGTTCTGTTACTAACTGGAGCCCTTTTTGCCTTGCTCATTGTCTGAAGGCTGCACCTCATGATCTTACAAGACAGGTTTCACAGGCCACGGAGGACATCGACTTGTCATCTGTTCCCCCCGAATACTGGGATCTAAGGGAGGTCTTCAATAAGTCTCGGGCTACCTCGCTACCACCTCATCGGCCATACGACTGTGCCATAGACCTCCATCCAGGCACATCACCCCCCCGTGGACGTCTGTATTCCTTGTCCGGTCCGGAAACTAAGGCCATGGCAGATTATGTGGAGACCTCCCTCAGGGCTGGGATTATTCGGCCATCTTCCTCTTCTGCTGGCGCAGGGTTTTTCTTCGTAGCCAAAAAGGATAAGACTCTTCGCCCATGCATTGATTACCGGGGTCTTAATGACATCACGGTGAAGAACCGATATCCACTCCCTCTGCTGGCCTCCGCTTTTGAATTGCTCCAGGGAGCCACAATCTTCTCAAAACTGGACCTCCGAAACGCGTACCACTTGGTACGGATAAGAGAAGGTGATGAATGGAAGACTGCGTTTAACACTGCTAGTGGACACTATGAATATCTGGTGATGCCATTTGGGTTGACTAACGCCCCCGCTGTCTTCCAGGCTCTGGTAAACGATGTGCTCCGGGACATGATTAATCGTTTTGTTTTCGTGTATCTGGATGACATTTTGATTTTTTCCCACTCGGCTCAGGAACACACAGCACACGTACGTCAGGTCCTCCAGCGATTATTAGAGAATCAGCTGTTTGTAAAAGCAGAGAAGTGTGAGTTCCATCGCTCGGTCATTCCTTTCCTGGGTTACATAGTGGCCGCGGGTAGCATCCGGATGGATCCTGGCAAGATCCAAGCCGTCACTGATTGGCCACAGCCTTCTTCACGGCTGGATCTGCAACGCTTCCTGGGATTTGCCAATTTTTACCGACGATTCATTCGGAATTACAGCATTTTGGCAGCCCCCCTCACTGCTCTGACCTCAACTAAAGTGAGTTTTGTGTGGTCACCCCAAGCAGCCCAAGCATTCACTGCCCTCAAACAGCGCTTCACTTCAGCCCCCATTTTGATTCACCCAGACCCAGCCCGGCAATTTGTAGTGGAGGTGGATGCCTCCAATATCGGCGTGGGGGCTGTGTTGTCGCAAAGGTCGGACAACGATCAGAAGCTGCATCCGTGTGCATTCCTCTCCCGTCGTCTGACTCCTGCTGAGGTAAATTATGACGTCGGCAACAGGGAACTGCTGGCGGTCAAGACAGCATTGGAGGAGTGGAGACATTGGCTGGAGGGGGCGGAACAACCATTTATTGTGTGGACAGACCACAAAAATCTGGAGTACCTACGCTCAGCCAGGAGACTCAACGCCCGACAAGCCAGGTGGGCTCTGTTCTTTACCCGATTTGATTTCACCCTGTCTTATCGGCCCGGCTCAAAGAATACGAAACCTGATGCCCTCTCCCGGGTGTTCAGTCCTACTGCTGCGGTCCAAGGAGATGAACGCATTCTTCCGGTCTCTTGTCTGGCTACGTCCTTGGTCTGGGGCGTTGAAGAGGCGGTACGTAATGCGCAGCAGTTGAGCCCTGACCCAGGAGGGGGTCCGCCGGGTTGCTTATTCGTACCTGAACCTGTTCGGTCCAAAGTCCTGGAATGGGGCCATTCGTCGAGACTGACCTGCCACCCCGGCGCTCGTTGGACCTTGGCATTTATACGGCGACGATTTTGGTGGCCCACCATGGGGGTGGATGTTCCCTCTTTTGTCTCGGCCTGTACGGTATGCAACCGAAGCAAGACGTCCCGCCAGGCCCCAGCCGGTCTCCTGCAGCCTCTCCCTGTCCCTCATCGTCCATGGTCGCATCTCTCCCTGGACTTTGTCACAGGTCTGCCACTATCCGACGGCAATACCGCCATCCTCACCGTTGTAGACCGGTTTTCGAAGGCGGCACACTTTATTCCCCTGCCTAAGTTGCCATCGGCCAAGGAGACGGCCCAATTGATGGTGCAGCACGTTTTCCGAATCCACGGACTACCCACTGACATTGTCTCCGACCGGGGGCCTCAGTTCACCTCCCAGTTCTGGAGGGCTTTCTGCACCCTCATTGGATCCTCTATCAGCCTGTCCTCAGGATTCCACCCAGAGTCTAACGGTCAATCAGAGCGGGCCAATCAAGACCTAGAGACGGCGTTACGTTGCCTGGTTTCAGACAATCCCACCACCTGGAGCCAGCAACTTGTTTGGGTGGAATATGCCCGCAACACCCTGCCTTCCTCCGCTACTGGGCTTTCCCCCTTCGAATGCTCCTTGGGCTACCAGCCTCCGCTGTTTCCAGAGCAGGAGGAGGAGGTTGGCGTTCCGTCGGCCCAGTTGTTTGTAAGGCGCTGCCGTCGGACATGGAGAAAGGCCCGGGCGGTTCTACTACGCACCAATGCCAGGTATCGGCGGCAGGCTGACCGTCGCAGGACCCCGGCTCCCCACTATCGTGTGGGCCAGAGGGTGTGGCTGTCCACCCGAGATCTGCCCCTTCGTGTGGAGAGTCGCAAGCTCTCATCCCGTTACATCGGTCCCTATCAGATCTCCCGGATTATCAACCGTTCAGCCATACGCCTCATATTGCCCCGGTCCCTCCGCATTAATCCCACCTTTCATGTGTCCCGTGTAAAACCTGTCTCTCATTGTCCTTTGTCTCCTGTTCCTAGGCCTGCTCCTCCTCCTCGGGTTATTGACAATTTTTTTATTTATTTTTTTATTTCACCTTTATTTAACCAGGTAGGTCAATCAACCTGCCTGGACGGTGCGTCGCCTCCTGAGAGTCCGTCCCCGGGGCCGGGGTTTCCAGTACCTGGTTGACTGGGAGGGCTACGGGCCAGAGGAGCGGTCTTGGGTCTCTACCAGGGACATCCTCGACCCAGAGCTCATCGCCGACTTTCATCGACGGCATCCCGGTCAGCCAGGTATGCACCCGGGTCGGTCGCCAGGTGGCGCCCGTAGGAGGAGGGGTACTGTCATGTCCTGATTTGTTTCACCTGTCTGTGTTTGTCCCCTCCCCACACCAGGTGCACCCTATCTCCTTCGTCAATCAGTTTGGGTATTTAGTCCCTTGGGTTCTGTTAGGGTTTTGCCAGATCGTCTTGCCTAGTCAGTCGTTTTCAGCACTCTATCTCGTACTACTAACTCTGCCAGTCTGTTTCCCGGTATTTGGACCTCTACCTGCCTGTTGGATTACGTTCCTGTCTAGCCCCCTCATGTGCCTTCGACCATCTGATCTGCTGCCAAACGAACCCTGCCTGCATTACGGATTACGAGACTGTCTACTCCTCTGTACTGCCATCCTTCTGATTCCCGGTACCGAACTCTGCCTGAACTACGACTACGAGCCTGACTCCCCTTATTGGACGACTGCCATTCTGATTCCCCGTTACGAACACTGCCTGTCATTACCTACGAGCCTGTCTTGCCCCATATCCACTATTAAACAGTCGATCATATCTCTGCCTCCGTGTCCGCTTTTGGGTCCCATATATCTGTCGTTCTGTCAGGGGCAATCCTCCGAGATGATATTTGGCATTAGGGTAATTTACCAATATTACTAAAGTCCTTGTTTAGATATGTAGTAATTATGATACATGGGCAAAGCCATGTATCACAGGGGAGAACTAATTACTTAAAACAATTAGGAAGTATGATTGTAGCGTATGGAAGAACAAATTACTTTAATAAAAAAAAATGTTGTTCCAGGTGTGTTGTATGTGCGCAAAGTAATGATTATAGAACTTACAGGGGATGATAGAGTTTTAATTTTGGTGTATCTTAAATACATTCCAATGAAGGGCGATTGCCTGGGCTGTGATTTTAACGTTTGAACTTGATAAGAAACAAATGTGGGGGATGGCTGTGTTAAAAAATGAGATTGACTCAATTGATAGGACAGTATTTATAGAATATGGGTTAGTTTTATTTTAATTTTTTAGTTGACAGTCTTACTTAATAGGACAATATTGATCAACTTTATTTGTGGTTTATTTCACTTTTGTGATTACAGGTTCTAATTTACTATGATGGCCCTCACTGAGTCATGTAAACTAGGTAGTGGTGTACATGTGAACAGATATTCTGATTTAGATTGGTGTTTGCCCACTATGAGTAGGAGTTTGGAAAAGTAGTGATTTTATGAATGCATATGGAAATATTAGGTAAATAATATGTTTACAGATTGAGGCCCTGCTGGAAGCTATGTTGCTCCCAGTTAGGTTGGCATTTTGAAGGTTTGTGCCTGCAAGGCAATCAAGATAACATTAGCTTAAGTAATAAAGTTGCTGCTGAAAGGTTTCACACCCATGTTGTGTATCTGGTTTTTGCTATGGCCTCGCCTGTTGTTGAGTTGCAACAACAACAGGGGACTGACCATATGTCTCACTCCCTATGGGAGACCAGAGGATGCTCCCAGGGCCCTGATTGCCTCTGTAGACAACACCTTTCAGGTAAATTTGTGTTGCTAGAGTAACTCATTCCGTAGGTTTGCCGAATATAAGACTATTTTTAGTATGCGCTATGTGCATTTAATATAACATTGCCAAGTGGATACTTCTTAAACCAGGTAATGTTACTTAGTGGGTTCTTTACACACATTGCATTAGACTTTATTGATATGATTGAGAAAAAGTGCTCTTGTCTAGTGATAGGGAAATAGTTGAAGTCAGAACCCACGGCCACCCATAGATAATTCTGGATTGAAATTGTATCCCTCATTAGTAGATTGGGCATGGGGGGAGAATCCAGATGATGAAGTAGTAGTGGAGAGGGGGATAAGACAGATGTAGAGATACGTATCACAGAAATTTTAAAGGAACTATTGGTGAGACAGGGAAGCAAGGGGGTGAAGGAAAGTAATGGTGATTGACTGTGATAGAAGTTAGATATTACCAGGAAGAAATATTGTTCATATTCATCCGCAATCGGCAGGTTTAATTAAACGCATGAATGGAACAATTAAAAAGTAGACTAAGGAAGACCTATATAAGTACTGGAAGAAACTTGGTAAGATGAGTACCTATAGTAGGATGTAGAGTTAGGAGGACCAGAGCAGGCAGAGATAGACACTGAGAATACTCTGGCTGAATACATGAGAAGATTGTTTGATAATCACACCCGTATGTCAAAGATTTTGTGACCTACAGGTGAACTGAAGGAGAGAGTGACCCACTCTATCCAACCAGGTGATGGGGTACGGGTCCAATGATTGAAAAGGAAAGACTGGAAGCAGCCCCGTTGGGAAGGCCCTACTAGGTCTTGTTGGAAACTGCCTATTTGCCGTTTAGATATGTTCAGAAAGAGAGCGACCTGGGTCCACGTTGCCCACTGCAAGGAGGTAATAAACACATACAAACACTGCTGAACACACACAGGGTTAAGGAGCAGAACCGAGTACCAATAGGGTCCGGGGGTTACCTCCTTAACGAAGATTCCCTACCCCGACCTATCATCACTGTGGTGTGTTCCTAGAGGTGTGAGTATGGGGTGGAACTCAGCAGACTGACTAAGGACAGGAGAGGGTTGGCGGTTCTTGGGAGTATGGGGGACCCTGAGCTGCATCAGTCTTAATTTTGATACATCCAGATCCACCACTCACCAAAAATAAAAAATGAAACTCTACCATGGGAATAATTAAAAGACAGATGACTCAGGATAAGGATTCCACTGGAAGTGAGTATTATAACATAGTGGCCAGAGAGAGGCAGGATGTGGTTTTCAAAATAAATATTGATAACCTCTCCATTAAATGGGAGTATGTAGTCGAGAGAAAGGTGTTCATACTTATGCATTATGCCTCTGTACAGGACCTACTGCTAGTTACCCTTGGCCTACAGTTTAAACATACTTGGGGAAAATATTAAGTGAAGGCAGTGAGCCAAGAAGATATTATACAAGTATGGGGCTTGCGTGGATGACTATGGTTAGGATACCTGTATAGACGTAAATAGCACAAAATTAACTGAGCAAAACAGAGGTGAAAACTGTACAGGGATGAGGTTGGCGAGATTGAAAGAGGCTGCTAACCCACCCCAGTTCACTCTGACTCCAGGGGAGTGTTATAGAATGACAGCAGAGATTTGAGTGATTTTAATGGAGTAAGTCAGTAGTTAATGTTACTGATCTGAGTTCAGAGTCACAGGAGAAACTACTAAACCTTACAGCCTGGTAACAAATGTGTGATGGGCGTGTACCAGTAAAGGACGTATGAGGCAGACACTGCAAAAAGGGTGGGTATGTACCTGCACCCCAGTCCTATTGGTCCAGCCAGTTAGAATTAGTTACCAGAAACCAAGGAAAGGTTTAATCAGGCGTAGGAAGGGTTGTGCCAAGGAGGAGATTAGCCCTGTTTGGATTGATGCGATTGGAATTCCTAGGGATGAGTCCCTGATGAATATGAATCTATGAATCAAGTAGGTGAAGGTTTCAGGACAACGTTCTTTTGGTGGGTGACGTTCAATAAACATGTGGATTGGATCAATCAGTAGGGATGCAGTGAAGGGGATCTCAAACCAATTATCCGCCACCTCGCTCATGATCTGGGAAGATAGGTTGGCTCTAGACACGATGTTGGCGAACCAATAGGGAGAATAGGGGCCAAATGTATCCTTTGCTTCAGGTGGAGGTCTCTGAACCCACGTATATATTGGACTGGCCGTTGGCCTATTTTTCACGTCTCTTGTGAGACGTGAAGAGGGGGATTTGTATAGAATATATTCTGTCATTTAACATACATTGCTTTTGTCCAAGGTCCATTCCTGTGTGACACCCTAACATATTTACTCTTGCCTTGCTTAATCATTGCAACATATAGAACCTCGAGATAATACTGATGAGACAGCTAATCTTTTGAATGCCATTTGCGCAACACACCCTACAATCACAAGCTTACACAGACAGATATTACACAACATAACTGATAACGGGAACCCCCATCCTGTTGTTGCATCACATTGCATGTCAGCAGATAATCACACACACACACAGACTTATGAGGGCTGGACTCCGAGGACAAAGAACACTGCCAAGAGCCAATGGGAAGTCGATACTGCCCGAGGAGGGACTGCCCTCCATAACAACGACCAGTCAGGAGTGTGAATCTACCTACGTCATTTTATTACTATTGCTCTGTATAAATATGTGTGCCGCATGTTTAGGAGGCCTCTTGGTTCCGGACGACTCCCTAAGAGCTGAAGGAACGAGCCCGTGCACGAGTTACCAAATATCTTTGCATCTAATAAATCGCTTGATTGAATATCAATTCCACCTGGTCCCGAGTTATGACTTGTCTCCTTCTCGAGTGATTTTGAACATCAACAGGTGCGCGCCGTAAAACAATGTAGTAAACAACAGGAAGCATGGTCGCCAGTGAGCCACATTACCTTATGTCTTGTACTTGTCACATCCTCCATGTTAGCGACAGTTTATGGCCACTGTGTGATGAGAGACCGCCTGATGAGGCCGTGTGTGTCCGCCGAAGGGTTGAAATAAAGTGCCTCGTTCTGAACCTCATCCATGATCTGGATCGTGTTAGTTGTTACCACCGACGAGCCAAAGCTAGGCTAAGCGAGCTAGCTACACGCAAGAGGTCTCTTTAGTACAGCTGGTGAAGGAACAACAGTTACCGACGGAGGATCGAGCCTTCGTTGCCTCCGTCATGGTGCAAATTAGCGGGTTCATCCATGTGTGACGTTCACATCAATACCGATCGGAGGTGAAGCCGATAAATATCGGGTGTTAGTGGGTTTACATAGGTTTTTTTGGGCAGTGTGAAAGGGGCTATATACACAACACAAAATTTGATATGAACGTAAGAGCCGCATGAAACCAGGCAAAGAGGCACATGCGGCTCGGGAGCCACGGGTTGGCCAGGCCTGGTCTACGCCATAGAAACCACTGTTTTCCTGTGAGATTGATATTCCATTAATTAAAGCAGAATTGTATTTGTATGAGCTAAGTCAGAATGTATCATGTTGATAAGATCCCATGACATTTGGTTGAAATATTAGGGCTTTCAGTTTCAGGTAAACATGTCAGTTGTTCTGTCTGAACCAACAAACTTCCTTAGAGCAACTGGCAACGGGGAAGTGACTACCATCGTGGTGTATGTTTGGAGATTCCAATAATCTGTCTTTCACCTCCCGGCACTAGAACAGTAGATTCATGAGATAGAGTGGGTTGTTATAAAACAAAGGTCAGAACCAATACATTTTTTAGGACTGTAAACCTCCTGATACTACAAAACGGTTTTACTCAAATTGACTGATAACATCTGTGGCTCTGCATCACCACAAGGAATTATCCACCAACCTGAGACTAGAAGAGGACTGTGTATCCGAAACAGACAGAACTCCATACATCTGGACAGAGACAGATTGACAAGAGTGGACACTATATAAACCCTGAGTAATCTGTTAACAGGCTGATGGGTCAACATGTGGGACTTGATGAGCTTTAAACCGGTACAAAAAGTGATGTTCAGACACCTGACAGAATCAGTAGGTGTTTATGTGGTCATCATTTTCCTCGTAGTGTACTACTTTGAATTTCAGATTCATCTGCAATGCTCCTGTTCACCTGATAGAAGCTCTTGGCATTGTGGTACCTACTTAGCATTACCAACTTTGATCATTTTTTTCATGATTCTCTTTGTAGATAAACATTTCAGAAGAATCCTTCGATTTACATGCAAATGCAACCGTACGTGTAAAATCAGGGGTCATTTCAGCGCGGGACTGTTCAAATTCCTCTTCAAAGCGGCTGCTACAGGGTTACTCTGGGTCGCCTCTGTTCTCATCAATGGGTTCTGGTACACATGCTGCTTAAATAACAACTCTAGAGCGCTTACCTGCAAGAAAAGCAGTGAGCTCAACTTGACAGAAAAAGCAACCATAGCTGACCTAAAAAATGATTCAGAGGTATATGGCTTGCTTGTGGTGCTGGGTATTGTAGGGCTGTTGACCCTGTCTGTATTGCCTTGGAATGAGTTCTGCTGTAGAAAGTCTTCTCACAGGACTCAGTTTGAGAA
This sequence comes from Thymallus thymallus, assembly GCA_023634145.1. Lineage (NCBI taxonomy): Eukaryota > Metazoa > Chordata > Actinopteri > Salmoniformes > Salmonidae > Thymallus > Thymallus thymallus. The sequence continues at coordinate 14,567,701 of CM042423.1, forward strand.
GAATGTTCTGGAACAGGCAGAGATTCATATGGAAGATAAACTAGAGAGAATAGCTAAGGCGTTTGTGGTTCAAGGTGCAAGAAGTGATCCAAAAACAATTTCTGACGTAACATATGAAGATGAGACGAAACAAATGGTGGTGGTCAATATTAAAAAAGATTGGGAAAAAATATCAGATTTCGCTTTGCATCTGATCAACTCTTTATCTGATGAAACAACAAGTGAAGAATTACCGGAACATGTGACTATCAACTGATAACACTAGTCAATCAAGAACTTTGAGCCTCTGGAACTCTCAAATTAAACTGAACATTTACACTTAGTAAACAGTAGACACAGTACAATAATATACTGTATATTCTCATGTGTATTTTGATTCAATTTAGATTTTTTTGTCAGTTGCTGTTTGTGTTTAAAGGGGGGTTTATCATGTTAACTTTATATTCGTACACTGATATTTTGTTCTTTCTTTTACATGGTCATTTATATTGGTCATTGAAATGTTGTTGTGATGCAATGTACAGATTATATAGTGTCTTTATAGATAGTGGGCTGTATAAAAGCCTGTATGTAAATATTTACATTCAAATGGTGTATTTGAAAAAAAAAATAGTACAATAAAAAAAATAAAAAATAGATTGGAATATAAAGATAATGTGCTGAAATGTGCTATATGAATGCCTGTATATACATTATCTAATTAAAATGGTGTATTTGAACAAGTAAATCATATTTTATAACTTTGCCTGTCATATGCCTGGAAGCACACGACATCGTTTACGCCATAGAAACCACTGTTGATATTCCATTACTTAAAGCAGAATTGTATTTGTATGGGCTAAGTCAGAATGTATCATGTTGATGAGATCCCATGACATTTGGTTGAAATATTAGGGCTTTCAGTTTCAGGTAAACGTGTCAGTTCTGTCTGAACCAACAAACTTCCTCAGAGCAACTGGCAACTGGGAAGTGACTACCATCGTGGTGTATGTTTGGAGATTCCAATAATCTGTCTTTCACCTCCCGGCACTAGAACAGTAGATTCATGAGATAGAGTGGGTTGTTATAAAACAATGGTCAGAACCAATACATTTTTTAGGACATCAAAAATAACAAATAGATTAGAATATAAAGATAATGTGCTGAAATGTGCTATATGAATGCCTGTATATACATTTTCTAATTAAAATGGTGTATTTGAACAAGTAAATCGTATTTTATAATACAAAAAAATGAAGAAGATTTTTGCCAAAGGGAACTTTTGTTGTGGCATTCAGAAAGTCCCTTTAAAGCACATCCCTCAATGTGAGAGTCTAACTTCATATTTTTACAGCTTGGGACGTGAGCTCCTTAGACTGCATTTCTGGACATTTAAAACAACATTAATTTCACTCAATCTGCTGAAGAGGGCTTCTGTTTGCTTGGGAACTAACAAAGAGAAACAAACACACATATGGGACCTCTTTTTCACTCTCTCCCTGTGCCCAGATCCATGCGCATGCCATATGGGTGTAGATGAGAAGAGTGAGAGTATGGAAGCAGCACCTAATGTATTTTCAGTCTCATTCCCAAACACAGATGAAGAAATCATGTCTCCCTCTTGTCTCTGGCTCGCTCTCTTGGACTCGTATAAGTGAAGGTCACGCTCAACATCTGTTTGAAGAGTCTTGTTAGTGCAATTGCTTTATTTTGCCTTGACTGGGTATGCCAGGGTACTGAAAGAGGGTGAGGGTCACGGAACATTGAATATTACACAATTTCGCCATAAAATAATGTACCTTTTTGCATGTGAACAGGTATACAGTCCTACATCGGCTACACACACCCCACTGGGCAACATTTGGCACAGGATGTCATAATCATGTTGTTTTCTGTTTGAAAGCTGTTTTTTGGGTTAAAGAGATTCCAGTTACAACCACGTAAAAAAAAAATGTTGTCTTGCCAATAAAAACATCAGTGTAGGCTTGGCCCTACACTAGGTGCGCTCTGTCATCTCTGTCCGCATGGCAAATGGCTCAACTTAGATGTAATCTACAGTATATGGATATATGATCTCTGTGGTTACTTGTAGTTGTTCAGAGTGAACTCTGATGACACTGTATGCAAGAATCTCTTTTGTCCTCTCAGGAATGCTCCCAAGGGGCTCTCGAGTGGCACAGCGGTCTAAGGCACTGCATCTCAGTGCTAGAGGCGTTACTGCAGACACTGGTTTGATCCCAGGCTATATCACAACCGGATGTGATCCGGAGTCACATAAGGTGGCACACAATTGGCCCAGCGTCGTGTAAATAAGAATTTGTTCTTAACTGGATTGCCTAGTTAAATAAAGGTTCAATTTAAAAATGCTGTCTACTGCTCCCAGCCCACCCCCTCAGGTCATCTCACATAGATGTGACCGACTTCCTTGAGGATGTTGGCTGGTTTGATCTTATTGGATACCTTCGTTTTATTACCTTTGGTTTGGTCTGTGGATTGGTCAACAATTAATTCTTTTATATAAACAAGTCAGATCTGGTATAAATGGAATTAAAGTATTTTCTTCTATTGCTTGTCCTGCTACGCACTCTAAGGAAACGTTGTATGAGAAATTCATATTTCCTAGGCTTCTGTTCATGCTCTGTCATGTAACCGTAAGATCTGTATGCCTAGATTGTGAATGGTATGTTAATGTCAGTATTGCCTCTGAATTAATTTTACAATGTAATTACATCTACTTGACTTTAGTATTCCACTCTCCGACCAATTGTTGCTAGTCAACATCAACTCATTTCCAAATGCTTGCTTGCATATTTTAATAATGTTGATGGAGTCAGATAATTAATTTAATAGAGTTTGTTAATATACAAATTGCATATATATTAAGACAATATTCACACACCTTGAGTTTTTCCACATAAATTGATTAATAAAATAAAAATAAAAAAGCTGACATTGAATATCCCTTTGAGCATGGTGAAGCTATTAATTATACTTTGGATGGTTTATCAATAAACCCAGTCACTACAAAGATACAGAGTCCTTCCTAACTCAGAGGAAGGAAACCGCTCAGGGATTTCACCATGAGGCCAATGGGGACTTTTGAAACAGTTACAGAGTTTAATGGCTGTGATAGAAGAAAACTGAGGATGGATCAACAACAAAGTGTTGTTTAGAAGAAGTGCAAAGGCTAATTGAGTCATTGCACATGCACACTTCACAGAGTAGCCAATCCCTAACGAAAATATGCCAATGCATGCTAGAACGAGCCAATAGGATCTCACTACCTCATGCTTGGCTCTGCACCCCCCCCCCCCCCCCCCTTGCTTGTTCTGCCCACTATAACGAACTTGTTCCCATTTGACTGTGGTCAATCTTGGTATAGTTTACCACTCTCCATATTTTCAAGCATAGTGCTGACTGCATCATGTTATGGGTTTGGGATGGAGCTAACACATCCTAGAGGAAATAATTTTTCAGTCTGCTTTCCACCAAACACTGGAAGATGAATTCACCTTTCAGCAGGACAATAACCTAAAACACAAGGCCAAATCTACACTGGAGTTGCTTACCAAGAAGACAGTGAATGTTCCTAAGTGGTGGAGTTACAGTTTTGACTCAAATCTACTTGAAAATCTATGGCCAAACCTGAAACTACTTGCCTATCAATGATCAACAACCAATTTGACAGAGCTTTTAACGAATAATGGACAAATGTTGCACAATCCAGGTGTGGAAAGCTCTCAGAGACTTACCAAGAAAGACTGCTGTAATCGCTGCCAAAGGTGCTTTTACAAAGTACTGACTCAGGGGTGTGAATACTTATGTAAATGAGATATTTCTGTTTTTCATTTTCAATACATTTGATCACTTTGTCATTATGGGGTATTGTGTGTAGATGGATGTTTTTTATTTTTATTTAATACATTTTGAATTCAGGCTGTAAAATAACAAAGTGTGGAATACATCAAGGGGTATGAATACTTTCTGAAGGCAGTGTATAACATACATATGATAAATATTACTGCACTACACCAGTATACAACTTGACCATGACGTCACAAAACATCAGACTGAGGTCTTTTCAACCAATTCTGCACACAACCAGGATGCCATTTTATATATATATATATATATATATATATATATATATATATATATATATATATATATACAGCCACAGTAACCTTCCACTAAACCTCATTTCATAGACGTGGGTTAGAGATAAAGTTGGAAAGTGCTGTGATGATGTGCTCCAGCCAGACTAGAGGGTTGTGACTAGAGGGTGTACAGCTTTCCCAAAGTCTCCTAACCTGCCACGTTAATGATCCTAATATGCTGCGTAAATTCTCCTAACCTACTACGAAAAAGTAACTTTCGGTCGTACCTGTACTCGCTCTAGTCAGAACCAAGCTAGAGCTCTGAGCTAGGCCTAGTGAAGCTTCAGCAGAAGGAACTCTAAGGTTGGAAGGCATGATGTGAGTATTATTATAATGCTGCAGAGGATATGAGAATAAAATACTTCTACATAAATAGTTGCTCGAAAACCTTATCTATTGTGGTTAGGGATTATTAAAAAAAGTTTAGGCTACATTCTTCTAATCAAATCTAGAGATAGCAAAAATAAATGTATATAGCTTTGATTGCTGTCTGTGTTCTATGTTATGGACCGCTATTATTATTAGTAGTAATTTTTTTATTGTTTTGCGCCTTGGGTCTGAGAAAAGCGCTTTACAAATTAAATGATTTATTATTATGCGCAGGCCGATATAAGATTTAGAGAAAAAAAAAACTAAGGCAGAATTTTTCACTTATCTTTTTGACATCTCAAACCCCAAACCCCTGGCTTGGTCTGTTTGGTCTGTTTCACAAGGGTTCCCGGAAGCCTCTTGGTTTAGAAACTCTGTGGTAGCACCTTCCTGTTTCTTTTGGCTTCGAGATGCTTTTCTCCTGAACACAACCCTGGGGTAGTTCCACCACTTTCAGATGGGAAGTGGTATAAAGTTCAATGGAACTGAACAGACGTAAGCAAAAACGGTTTCCATTCAAAACATAAATAATGCATAGGGTGAATCTAAATGTTTTGAAAACTGACCCCCCTCCCCCTAGTTAAGCTTGTTAAGGAGTAACTTTCATGAAATAGATACGCTTATATTCATGGCTACATCCATCATAACAAGAAATGGGTGACAACCACTATGACTGATTGGTGGGTGACAACCACTATGACTGATTGGTGGTGCAGTTGACGAAGACAGTTGGCTCATAGTTCAATGGTTGTGACTTCTAATCCCACATGGGGCAGATACATTATTTTATTTACACATTCATCCCATGCCCAAACACTTTTAATTCTGAAAAGTGAAAGGATACCTGTGAGAGCGGTTTCCCTGGTAATAGTTGTAGGTTTTTATACAGTACCCAAGACCAATCTGTGAGTTAATATGACCATTGGAAAAAGAGCTACTGCGTAAATACAGCGATGCGGGTTGGATTGAATTGAGCCCCTGATCTTAATTTTCAAGGCGATGATTGCACTTTTCTTGCCAACAAAATACTGCAAGTGACCATAGATGTCAGGAACTTGGCGCCTTACCACTGTGAGTTAATTGTGCAGAGATGTATTTGCTCGTGATGCACATACTTTTATTATCAGAGCAGGGCAGTGGAGTTCTGGTAAGTATGCTTTAGTGAGAACGTGTTGGTACAACTAGGTTTACCCACCCCCAAAATGAATATTTATGAGCATTTCCCCCCACCCACAACTTCTCACCTGAATGCATTTCTTTTTTTATATGAAAGGGAAAAGGGAAAAGGCTGAAATTGGGGTTGGAAGTTACCTTTTAATGTGCAAAAGATACGTTAACAAAGCAGGTCTTAACTTAAACAATAATGACACCCCAAGTGGCAAAGCAATATGAGTGTGTCAGAAACTATACGTTGGGCCATTTATCACACAATTACATTTTGATGAAGTCAAGTTCCTCATCAACTGTCACTAACTCACGGCTGTCAGCAAATGAAAGCCTGGTTTTGGACGTCATTCCCCCTCTTTTAGTTATATTATCTCACCCCCATCGTTCCTTTGCATACCTGCCAATACGGCAACGATGAATCTATGGTAATTGACACTGATAACCAGAGACAGTGCCAGAGAGAGAAAGAAAACAATGGGGTTTCAGGGAAAAGTGTTTCTCCATAGAGCCCTTTAAGCCCATTTCCTGTTACAAAATGAGGTAATTTTTGTTTTGTTTTGAGGGGGGGGGCGGGAATATGTAGCAAAGTAGGTATGGAGTTTATTGCCAGCTCGCTTGGGCCAGCCAGGATGGCATCACATAGCTGCTACTTCCGACGCCAACAAAAAACCAGCAGGTGACCTCCCCCACTCTCCATTTGCCAAGCTTCACACCTGCAGCTTATTAGGCAAGCTTCTGTGTGTAATATAGTGCAGGTGCCAGCGTGCCGCAGAACCTAAGGTAGCACACAAACTACCTACACACATACAGTATATTCCAAGTATTAATGATACAGCTCCACAGAATTAGGAGTCCGCTGCTTCAAACACATTAACATACACTCATCCTTGTTATCTTTCACCTCATTGGGAAACAAAATGGTGCCACTAGATTTAGCGAGAATATTCCTACGTGGGGGGGGGGGGGGTGCTTTTTCTATCCGTGTTTTTGCTCTTGCTCAACCATTTCTGTGTCCAAACATTTATTAAATAAGAGGTAGGGTGTGTCCACTCCACTCATAGGGTGATGGCCAATTGTTGAACTCATAATCTTAAACTAAGGCAATTTACATATAGTTCTCTACTGCATGATACATTAGGTAAAATAATTATGGTGAAAGAAGCAAATCAGACTGGTTCCACCTATTAAGCCTAGTGCTTTGACTAGAAACATATATCAATGGAGAATATCCATTGAGCATGCTTTTTAGTCCAGGAGTAGGCCTAAAAATGCACTAGGCTGAAATTGCTAAAATTCTAATAGTTCGCCTAATTTCAGTTTGCGACAAAACAAGCAAGTATAGTGCAGAACTGTGGTTCCTAACCAGGGGTAGTACGACCACTGGGGGTACAGGGCCTATCAACAGGGGGTACTTGAGAAGACTCATGAGACCATAGGTCTACTGGGAAAATGCACAAGGGGGTACTTCAGGGGTACTCCGGGCAGAGCGAAATTCAAATTGGTACAGTAACCAAAAAAAGGTTGGGAACCACTGGTGTAGAGTATCATTGTACCATCTAAACCACTGTGAAATATATTTTCCATAAACAAAAATATATTTTTTTCAGCCATTTGAAGCTTGTGTAATAAACAAAAATAAAAAGACACATAAATGAAACTTTAGGTACAGGAAGCATAGAAATGACTTGATGACTATTTCAATTTTGTGTGTTGCCCAAAAAGTTACACATTGCAGCTTAAATCGTTGTCTGGGAAACCAACCCCTAGTGTTTAATATTGGCACTGTGTGGAAATTAGGAATGCACAGTTGATGTATTTGTATTTTGTATTTATTATGGATCCCCATTAGCTGCTGCCAAGGCAACAGCTCCTCTTCCTGGGGTCCGGCAAAATTAAGGCAGTTATACCATTTTTTAAACATTACAATACATTCATAACAGATTTCACAACACACTAAGTGTGTGCCCTACTCCACTACCACATATCTACAACACAAAATCCATGTGTACGTGTGTGTATAGTGTGTATGTTATCATAAGGCTGTATGCATGTGTCTAAACCTATGTTGGTGTTGCTTCACAGCTCCTGCTGTTCCATACGTTTTTTTTTTTTTTCTGTGTTACCTGATGTGGAATAAAGTTCCATGTAGTTATGACTTGGGGACTGTGAAGAGACCTCTGGTGGCATGTCTTGTGGGGTGTGCATGCGTGTCTGAGCTGTGTGCTAGTCGTTTAAACAGACAGCTCTGTGCTTTCAACATCTCAATACCTCTCACAAATACAAGTAGTGATGAAGTCAATCTCTCCTCCACTTTGAGCCAAGAGAGATTGACATGCATATTATTAATGTTTGCTCTCTGTGTACATCCAAGGCCCAGCCGTGCTGCCCTGTTCTGTGCCAATTGCAACTTTCCTAAGTCCCTCTTTGTGGCACCTGACCACACTACTGAGCAGTAGTCAAGGTGTGACAAAACTAGGGCCTGTAGGACCTGCCTTGTTGATAGTGTTGTTAAGAAGGTAGAGCAGCGCTTTATTATGGACAGACTTCTCCCCATCTTAGCTACTGTTGTATCAATATGTTTAGAGCATGACAGTTTACAATCCAGGGTTACTCCAAGCAGTTTAGTCACCTCAACTTGCTCAATTTCCACATTATTTATTACAATATTTAGTTGAGGTTTAGGGTTTAGTGAATGATTTGTCCCAAATACAATACTTTTAGTTTTTGAAATATTTAGGACTAACTTACTCCTTGCCACTCATTCTGAAACTAACTGCAGCTCTTTGTTAAGTGTTGCAGTCATTTCAGTTGCGTTAGTAGCTTACGTGTATAGTTTGGAGTCATCAACATACATAGACACACTGGCTTTACTCAAAGCCGTGGCATGTTGTTAGTAAAAATTGAAAAATGTATGGGGCCTAAATAGCTACCCTGGGGAATTCCTGATTCTACCTGGATTATGTTTGAGAGGCTTCCATTAAAGAACACCCTCTGTGTTCTGTTAGACAAGTAACTCTTTATCCACATTATAGCAGGGGGTGTAAAGCCATAACACATACATACGTTTTTCCAGCAGCAGACTGTGATCAATAATGTCAACAGCCACACTGAAGTCAAACAAAACATCCCCACAATCTTTTTATCATCAATTTCTCTCAGCCAATCATCAGTCATTTGTGTAAGTGCTGTGCTTGTTGAATGTCCTTCCCTATAAGCGTGCTGAACGTCTATTGTCAGTATTTGTTTACTGTGAAACAGCATTGTATCTGGTCAAACACAGTTTTTTTCCAAAACTTTACTAAGAGTTAGTAACATGCTGATTGGTCAGCTATTTGAGTCAGTGAAGGGGGCTTTACTATTCTTAGGTAGCGGAATGAGTTTTGCTTCCCTCCAGGCCTGAGGACACACACTTTCTAGGAGGCTTCAATTGAAGATATGGAAAATAGGAGTGGCAATATCGTCCGCTATATCCTCAGTTATAGTAATTGTTGTAACTGTTGTCATTGTTGATAGACAACAATTGTTTATTTCACCTCTTCCACACTCACTTTACAGAATTCAAAATTACAAATCTTGTCTTTCATAATTTGGTAAGATATACTTGGATGTGTAGTGTCAGCGTTTGTTGCTGGCATGTCATGCCTAAAGTAGTTGGCAATATCAGTGGGTTTTGTGATGAATGAGCAATTTCATAAATGTGTCAAGTGCAACGCCTGTTTGCTCTTCATTACACACCACGGACCAACTTATTGTATGACCTCTCATACACTATATAAGGACCAGCCTTTGGAACTTTGGTTTTCCTAAATATGGCTACCATAAATATGATCACTAAAATCTGATGGATATGGATACTGCTTTCAAGCACATTTCTGCAGCATTAGTAAAGGTGTGATCAACACGTGTTGATTATTTAATTCCTGTGCTGTTTGTAACTACCCTGGTAGGTTTGATGCTTTTTCTTGAGTGGGCAGCTTGATTAAAGCCAGTCAATATTTAAATCAAATAATAAATCTCTGTTGATATCACATACATTATCAAACATTTCACACATGTTATCCAGATATGGGATAACTGTCTTGTGGGTTGACATGAATTATTTTCACATTTTAACTGCAAAGTAGGCTTCCCTGGCAGAAGTATATCCTGAGTACATACTGCATATAATTTGTATCTGTTATTTGTTAATTGAAAACTTTGCCATGAAATGAGCAGCAGCAGTACATAACCTTTGCTAGACCGGCACATTAGATGTACAATATTTTAGTGGTAACTGTTTGAACAAAAGTCTGAATGCAGTCTAATTTTCTATTCTAGGGCCTTTTGTAATTTTTACGTCAGGTGTCAACACATGAACAACAAATTATGAACCCCCTTCTCCAAGCATTCCTACCCCCAGAGAGAAACTACTTTTACTGTTGGACTTGTCTTTCTTGCACTCACAGCCCAGAACTACACGGCAGGACCTGGTCAATGACCTGAAGAGAGCTGGGACCACAGTCTCAAAGAAAACCATTAGTAACACACTACGCCGTCATGGATTAAAATCCTGCAGCGCACGCAAGGTCCCCCTGCTCAAGCCAGTGCATGTCCAGGCCCGTCTGAAGTTTGCCAATGACCATCTGGATGATCCAGAGGAGGAATGGCAGAAGGTCATGTGGTCTGATGAGACAAAAATAGAGCTTTTTGGTCTAAACTCCACTCTCCGTCTTTGGAGGAAGAAGAAGGATGAGTACAACCCCAAGAACACCATCCCAACCGTGAAGCATGGAGGTGGAAACATCATTCTTTGGGGATGCTTTTCTGCAAAGGGGACAGGACGACTGCACCGTATTGAGGGGAGAAAACGTATGATCTCTGTAATTGCAAACAAAGGTTTCTGTACCAAATATTAAGTTCTACTTTTCTGATGTATCAAATACTTATGTCATGCAATAAAATGCAAATTAATTACTTAAAAATCATACAATGTGATTTTCTGGATTTTTATTTTAGATTCCGTCACTCACAGTTGAAGAGTACCTATGATAAAAATTACAGACTTCTACATGCTTTGTAAGTAGGAAAACCTGCAAAATCGGCAGTGTATCAAAAACTTGTTCTCCCCTCTGTATATATGCATACAATGAATGCCCGCCTCAAACAATCAGAGCAGTTCAGTTTTTTACAGTTGGGCTGTCATTTTTTTACTGTAAGTCTGCATAAACAATAACATGTAATTTCAGTCAAATAAAGCCATTTAGAGTAATTCTTGAAGCTATGTGTAGTGAGATGATGTCAGTCTTTCGTTTCCACTTTTGTATCGGAGAATTGTTTGGCTCTGAATGGATGAGAAACCATAGGGACCTCCGAGGCAGAGCGACACCAACCACAACCACTCTGGTCCAGACACTGTGACAGACTCTGTGGTGTGTCATCTGTTTTTACTCAGGTGAAGCACTCTGCCACTTAATATAGCATATAATCAGACCAGTGTATCTGGGAGGAGAATTCATTTTCAGAAAATATACACTGGGGGCCAAAAGTTTTGAATATTACTCATTCAAGGGTTTTTCTTTATTTGCACAATGTTTTACATTGTAGAATAAAAGTGAAGACATCAAAACTATGACATAACACATAGGGGAATCATGTAGTAACCAAAAAGGTGTTCTCAGGCTGACCTCGGTCGTCAGGTGAACAGTGTTTCCTCCAACACATTGGTGCGGCTGGCTTCCGGGTTAAGCGAGCGGGTGTTAAGAAGCACAGTTTGGCGGGTCATGTTTGGGAGGACGCATGACTCGACCGTCGCCTCCCGTGCCCGTTGGGGACTTGCAGCGATCAGACGAGATCAAAAATTCAGGAGAAAATAATAATCTATGGCAGCCTTGAAAATGGCTGATGATAAACAACAGTCTTGACAGAGTTTGAATCATAAAAAAATATAATATTGTACAATCCAGGTGTGCAGAAATACTTACAGCTGTAATCGCTGCATTGACTCAGGGGGTTGGATACTTATCTAAGAAATATGAATATATGAATGTTTTATTGTTCATAATTGACAAGAAATTACAATTAAATACATTTTTAACACTACAAAATGTGGAAAAAGTAAAAGTTGTGAATACTTTCTGAAGGCACTGTATGTAGTCCTTAAAGGCATTATTAAGGCTATTTTAAAGGCCCACTTTGGGATATTTAGTGCAAAAATATCCACTTGTTTTACTCAGGAATCAAACTCGCCACCTGCTGTTGGGCTGAAACATAAACCATAGTGGATTTTCTTAAAACATTTCTGACCACAAGCTTTGCATATTGGTCTAATGCATATGTTTACTGTACTTCCAGTTTTATACCAAAAACATTTATTTGGACTCGAGACTCCATTTTTCAAACACCAGAATCTCCTAGACAAGGGTAATTTATCTTGGTTAGCTGTTTGTGGCAGTGGCAAGTTTAACACAACCAAAGTGTGAATTGCACTTTCTCCTTGTCCATAGACTGCTTTGAAGGTAAGGAAACTAATATTTTAACATGCTATAAGGCATTATAAAAATGTTGGCTATTAATGAGAGTTGAAAAATAGTTATTTAGGTTGTAAGTCATTATTTTCCTACTTACACAATCTTTCAATTATCGTTTATGTTGTGTTTGTATTATAATGTATACCTCACACCATGTTATAAATGCATTCTGAAGATGTTATTCATAAGAAGTGTTACAACATATACATATCGGCTCTTTTGGTTATATTCAACCAAAAAAAGACCATGGTGTGTTTCTGCAGAAGCCTGAGTCTAATGCTATTGGTCAAATTTGTGTAACTATCTAAACATAAACTGATGATTCTAATAAATAATGCTGGTAGCAGCCTTTTTATACAACATTATAAAGGTGCATAAGTGCTTATAACAAGTTATATAAAAGTAACATATACCTGGATGCTGTAAAAAGTGTTACCAAAATACTCATTAGCCTTGTGTTTTCTTATATCTCAAAAACCAGAGTCTTTTATAAAGTACTAACACAATATTTGTAAAGCATCTATTCTACACAGGCCTTTAGGAATGCTTAACGGAATAGTTCACCCTAATTACAACATTAAATTACAGTCTATGGACAAGGTAGGACAGCAATCCATGCTTTGGTTTAGTTTCCGTGGCACTGTTTCCAAATGCTAACGTTTTAGCATTTGTGGCACAAATCCCATTCAAGTCATGGTACCGATATTATAATTTTTTGTGCATCACATATAAATCATCAATAAGTGACTTTATAGAGCTTCACAATACATTTTAGATACTTTCTGATGATTTGGACATGTGTGTAAAAAGCAAATAACGGTACCATGACTTGGGATGGGATTTGTGCCACAAATCTGGAAACAGTGCAGGGGAAATGAAGCCAAAACACGAATTGATGTCATACTGTCACGACTTCCGCCGAAGTCGGCCCCTCTCCTGGTTCGGGCGGCCACAGGCGGTCGACGTCACTAGCGTATTAGCCGTGACCGATCCCATTCACTGTTTACGTCTGTCCTGTTTCACGCATACCTGGCTCCCATCCCACTAATTGTCTGTGTCCTATATACAGCGGGGAGAACAAGTATTTGATACACTGCTGATTTTGCAGGTTTTTCTACTTACAAAGCATGTAGAGGTCTGTAATTTTTATCATAGGTACACTTCAACTGTGAGAGACGAAATCTAAAACAAAAATCCAGAAAATCACATTGTATGATTTTTAAATAATTAATTTGCATTTTATTGCATGACATAAGTATTTGATCACCTACCAACCAGTAAGAATTCCGGCTCTCACAGACCTGTTAGTTTTTCTTTAAGAAGCCCTCCTGTTCTCCACTCATTACCTGTATTAACTGCACCTGTTTGAACTTGTTACCTGTATAAAAGACACTTGTCCACACACTCAATCAAACAGACTCCAACCTCTCCACAATGGCCAAGACCAGAGAGCTGTGTAAGGACATCAAGGATAAAATTGTAGACCTGCACAAGGCTGGGATGGGCTACAGGACAATAGGCAAGCAGCTTGTTGAGAAGGCAACAACTGTTGGCACAATTATTAGAAAATGGAAGAAGTTCAAGATGACGGTCAATCTCCCTCGGTCTGGGGCACCATGCAAGATCTCACCTCGTGGGGCATCAATGATCATGAGGAAAGTGAGGGATCAGCCCAGAACTACACAGCAGGACCTGGTCAATGACCTGAAGAGAGCTGGGACCACAGTCTCAAAGAAAACCATTAGTAACACACTACGCCGTCATGGATTAAAATCCTGCAGCGCACGCAAGGTCCCCCTGCTCAAGCCAGCGCATAACCAGGCCCGTCTGAAGTTTGCCAATGACCATCTGGATGATCCAGAGGAGGAATGGGAGAAGGTCATGTGGTCTGATGAGACAAAAATAGAGCTTTTTGGTCTAAACTCCACTCGCCGTGTTTGGAGGAAGAAGAAGGATGAGTACAACCCCAAGAACACCATCCCAACCGTGAAGCATGGAGGTGGAAACATCATTCTTTGGGGATGCTTTTCTGCAAAGGGGACAGGACGACTGCACCGTATTGAGGGGAGGATGGATGGGGCCATGTATCGCTAGATCTTGGCCAACAACCTCCTTCCCTCAGTAAGAGCATTGAAGATGGGTCGTGGCTGGGTCTTCCAGCATGACAACGACCCGAAACACACAGCCAGGGCAGTGGCTCCGTAAGAAGCATCCCAAGGTCCTGGAGTGGCCTAGCCAGTCTCCAGACCTGAACCCAATAGAAAATCTTTGTAGGGAGCTGAAAGTCCGTATTGCCCAGCGACAGCCCCGAAACCTGAAGGATCTGGAGAAGGTCTGTATGGAGAAGTGGGCCAAAATCCCTGCTGCAGTGTGTGCAAACCTGGTCAAGAACTACAGGAAACATATGATGCAAACAAAGGATTCTGTACCAAATATTAAGTTCTGCTTTTCTGATGTATCAAATACTTATGTCATGCAATAAAATGCAAATTAATTACTTAAAAATCATACAATGTGATTTTCTGGATTTTTGTTTTAGATTCCGTCGCTCACAGTTGAAGAGTACCTATGATAAAAATTACAGACTTATATATGCTTTGTAAGTGGGAAAACCTGCAAAATCGGCAGTGTATCAAATACCTGTTCTCCCCACTATATATCCCTCTGCTCCCCACATGTCCTTGTCCGTGATTGTTATGTGTTCAGTGTACTCCGGTTGGAGGTATCGTGTTTATTCCTTAACTAAATATTGTGCTTTTACACGTTTATTCACAACCCGGTTTCCCTGCGCCTGCTTCCACCACCACGACCTCATACAGAAAGCTGACACATACCTTGTTCATAGACTGCTCATCAATCCATGTGTAATACCTTGAGTAAGGAAACCAAAGTGCCATTTTGTTATGTATTTGATTAAAGTGGGATAACACTAACAGTTTGATAGTTCCAAAGTTTTGGTGCAACAGTTTCATGCAACCAATTTTGAACAGATCGTATTTTCAAATGTTTTACTTAGCTTGGATAAACTCCTTCACCTGACATGAAATTTAGGAAATTCAAGACTGACTGTGTGTCAGGCTCTGGCCATAGAGAAGCGTATTTGCTTCTCTATGTAGCCATGGTCAGAGTCTGACAGGTCTATTCTTTCTGTTTCTGGTGGTGGTTTGTGTTGGATCCCTAATTAGAGGCAGCTGCAGTGCATGTCGCTAATTAGGGATCCTACATAAGTTTGTATGTTCCACACCGGGGATGTGGGTCATTGTATTTCGCAAGTCACTGGTGAAGTAAGTGTGCATTATTTACGTTCATTATCGTGTTCAATTTTGACATTACGTTTGTATATCGTGTTTCCTTTGTTTAGTAGTTTGTACCTTTTTAATTGAATAATCAGTAAATTAAAGTACATGTCGAACTACAATCCCTGCGCTGCGTCTTGGTCGATGTATGCACCCTCTCGTGACACTGTGTTCATGTCCAAATAATCGGTGTCGTCTGTCTGGTATCTCTACCGATGGATAAAGTTATTGGTGTGTACCTGTACTTTATAGACAATGTTGGGTATGCAGCATTACCTGTGTTATACTACGTCCAAGGTTTATGTCCTGACTACATGACATAACATGAAAAAGCTAGACCAAGTAGAATTACAAACTCAGTGTAGTTGATACAAAATACAACATCTTCAAATATGACAAATGATTCTTCCCTCATTCAAAGAAACAGTATCTACACATTTTATTTCACAATCTTAAAAGGATAAATAAAATGCTTGTTACGTTCCACAGCAAGAAAACCAAAAATGTTGATCAAACAGAAAGGAAACTAACAAAGAGTCACTGACAACACATGAGCAGCCACTAAATTTGCCCACTAACAGGCAAACAAAATTAAAACCAACACCAAAAACTTAAAGATCAGAAGCAAACCAAAAACAGGGAAGATCAGACAAAGGAATGTTTTTCTAGAAATCAACTAGAGTGCCAACTAAAGGTGTTGACCCTCCACATCTCTCAAGACAACTGAGGTTAGCCACTCTTAAATAGCACCTGGGCCAGAACAGGTGAAACACCTTCCCACTAACGAGATGGCAACCAGCACAGGTGTAACACATACTGACTAACGAAGCGACACCAATCGGTGCACACTACGTGTTAATGAGCTATACATGCTAAAGTCCAACCCAAAACATAAATGGAAAAACCAAAGCCTGTAATATGCTTATGTATAAGACTTGTCATCTATTTCCCAGTATTCTTCAGTATGATCATCTGTGCATTTTTCTACATGCAACAACTACCATACTAAAATGTATTTACTTCTCTAACTCTGTGCTGTGCACTTGAATGACTGCCCCGCGCAGCCCTTTAAGCCTATCTACCTGTTAGGGGTTGGGTGTCTGGGCTGGGTTATGTTAATACTCCTTTTCATACTAATCAAGGTACCAAATTAGATTGTGCCATTGTGCTCATCTTAAATCACACAATCCTCTACACCAGGGGTTCTTAAACCTTTTCAGGCTGGGACCCAAATGGAATATTCTGTGTTTTCCTTGGAACCAAGCTTAGGAAAATATGCAACTATACGTAAATATCGGTACATTTGATTGCCCTTACGTCAACAAAAAAAAGCAATATAGACAAAAACAAATCATGAAATACCCATAAATATATTTTCATGTTGATGTTTCCCCATTAAAACACTCTTTCATACCTGTCTAGGTTGGAACTGTTGCTGTTAAAATACAATAAATTTAATTCTGAACTGGAATAAACTGATTGATCACATCACACAGATGTATAACAGAACACAAACACAGGCTTTTTGATCGTGCAACCCTAAGTAACAGTACAGATAAAAATTTCAGGCCTACTGTAGAAATTATTTTTGATAGAAAGTCTAGGTTGGAACTGTTGCTGTTCCAACCTAGACAAAAAATACAATACACATGTTTTATTCTGAACTGGAATAAACTGATTGATCAAAACCCAGAAAACACACACACGATGCCTGTGCGAGGCAGATGGTTAGAGTAGCTGATATTTATTGACAGATAAGGGCAGAGTTCAAACGGTACAGGGTGGCAGGCAGGCTCGAGGTCAGTGCAGGCAGAATGGTCAGGCAGGCGGGCTCAGTGTCAGGGCAGGCAAAACTTGGGAAAAAACTTGGGAAAAAAACACCTGGAGGGGATTGGAGACAATCACAAAGACAGGTGAAACATATCCGTGTGTGACAAATGAAACGATAAAAAGATTGCAGCAGACAACCCAGTCAGTCGGTAACAGTTATTTTTGTCCGTCTTCGCTATAAGGATTCTGTGGCTTAATCAGGTAAGAGAGGACTACATATGGTACATTATGCAAATATGACCAATACAAGTTAATTTCAAGAAATATAAATGGAAGGTTAAAGTACAATTAAGAAATCACTCTTCCATTTCCTGGTTTTGTCATTATTAACTGTTTGCCTGTTAACTAGTTTCAGTTTGTTACATAACAAGTATAGTGTAGAGAATCATTGTACAATTTAAACCGTTGTGAAATATCTGTTCAATAACCCAAAATGATGTATAGCCTCTTTAAAGGGAATGTTTGAAAGTTATAATAACAAACAAACCACTATTCACAAATGTTAACTTTGTTATTTGTCTGTGCCCAAAATCCAATGTAAATCAGTATCCCATATATTACCAAGTTTTGCATTTCATTTCCAAATTATACCAACATTTCTAAAATGGTTTGTGTTGCTCAATGTTACTTGTTAGATGATTTCAACATGAAGGGTTAGGCTCAAATTTACCCTAGGTGCCATATCCTACCCAATGATAATATAGGTCAAGCTTTGTTTGTTTGCTAATTGCACATTGAGACGGATGGTAACAATCACAAAACACATGACAGTAAGTGTCACTTACAACTCTAATCATGTAAATTATATATTTTTTTATATGCAAGTGAACCAGCGTGCTTATGCTGGAAATTGAATGCATGGGAGTGAATGAGAGAAACACTTGATTGGGCACAAGCATATACTGTAGCTTGTCAAATTAGGAAGCAAGTCTATTTCTCGCCTCTACGCTGAGGAGTTCTGGTAAAATTAGCTAATAAATTGTGCACTGCATTACCTCTGGAATTCTGAAATACAATGTTAATGTCTATTTAGTGTTGATACGTATAACTGAAAGTCATCATTATGTACAGGCTATAGTGATAATGAGAACATTGTAGAAATGCATAAATGCAACTACATTCTACATGAATTAACTGGGTTGGGTTTTGTGGCCCCAGTGTTGAGGATCAGCGTGTCAGATGTGTTGTTGCCTACCCTTACCACCTGAGGGCGGCCCGTTAGGAAGTCCAGGATCCAGTTGCAGAGGGAGGTGTTTAGTCCAAGGTTAGTGATGCGCTTTGAGGGTACTATGGTGTTGAACGCTGAGCTGTAGTCAATGAATAGCATTCTCACGTAGGTGTTCCTTCTGTCCAGGTGGGAAAGGGCAGTGTGGAGTGCAATAGAGATTGCATCATCTGTTTGAGCGGTATGCAAATTGGAGTGGGTCTAGGGTTTCTGGGATGATGGTGTTGATGTGAGCCATGACCAGCCTTTCAAAGCACTTCATGGCTACAGATGTGAGTGCTACAGGTCTGTAGTCATTTAGGCAGGTTATGTACATGGTTTAGTAGTAAATAAATGTACTTTTTTTGGTGAGTCCAGTGTTGCGCGAAGTTTGTTATAGTATTTTTACAAGATCAACTTTTTTTTCTGCTTGCTCGCTTTCAAAAGGGGTAAAGCAATAGTCACATGAAAATAAGATGACATTCTTAACCTGGTGTGCCTCGGCCAGATCAACAGGAATATGTATGGGGTCTAGTCTAGGTCTGAAATGCACACCGTGTTTTGGGAAATCAAATGCAGCAAAGGTAAGTGGAGGAATCATGTTAAGGTGTATTTTAAGTGGAACATCCACATGCTATGTAAACGGAGTAGATGAACAGTAACCAGCTTCTATGTGTCAATATAAGGGAGACTTGGGCCATGTGGAAGTGGCTGTCCAAATATGTCTGCATCTTTCTCCTGCTGACCCTGTCTGGCCTCTTCTTCCTGTTCCGCAACATCAACATTCTGGAGGTGAGGAAAGTGATCTTCCCCCAGTACAAGTCTAAGCTTACTTCCATCACAATCTACCTTGCCTTAGCCTACCACCCTTTCCCCCTTACTGACCTCTACTCTCATCCACAATAGAAGTTGGACCTATGCCGCATCCCCTCAGAGGGTTTTCCTCCCCTGGACCACAAGCGAAGCTGTAACCACCTGGGCCAGGAGCGCACGCCCGAGGAGGCTCTGGAGGAGCGTAACCTCCTGGAGTCCATTGCCTGGCCAGAGCCTCCGCCCCGGCCCACGCCTACACCCCTGGAACAGACCAGTGACCCTGCACACAGCCTGCTTACAATGCTGCCAGCAGTGGGTGGGAGAGAGTGGCATGTGGGGGACCAGCTGGAGTCTCTGGTCCTTATGAAAGATTTCCAGGGACGTCCCAAGAGCCATGGTGGGGACTTCCTGCTGGCTCGGCTGCACTCCCCAGAGCTGGGGGCGGGCGTTGCAGGACAGGTGTTGGACCACCAGAATGGGACCTACTCTGCTATTTTCCTGTTACTGTGGGAGGGGTCTGTACGAGTGGAGGTGACACTGGTTCATCCTAGTGAGGCAGTTACTGTTCTACGAAACTTACGCGAGGAACGGCCATACCGGGTGCATTACAAGAGCCTGTTCCGCTCTGGATTACTGTCTGAGACCACCATGTGTAACCTTTGCCTGCCGGCCAACCAGCAGCCGCTGTGCAATTACACAGACCCCCACACGGGTGAACCCTGGTACTGCTACAAGCCCAAGCAGCTGCTGAGCTGTGACACACGGATCAACCACTTCAGGGCAGGCTACCAGAAAGATCTGATAACCGACAAAGAAGCACTGCTCTTCCAGAGGTTAGTGTGGGGTAAAAACTATTGTGTGTGTGTGGGGAGGAGTGTATGTTTCACCTTGGATGTATGCAGCCTTTTTTACAATATACAATTACAGAATGTGGTTCAGGTGATTGTTATTGCTTGCTTTTAAACATGTAAAATTGTTCTCTAACTTTTTTTTTTTTAGTGGCGTAAACCTCAAAACACGTATTCATGCTAAGGGGTCTGACATTGTCACTGTGCTGCCTAAGAAAAAAGGTAAAAACCAAATTGTTGCAGCGTGAAGACAAATCTGAGTGTCTGTAAAGTGATGGTCGCTGGTGCATCATGTCTCCTCTCGTATTTCAGACAAACCAGAGGTGGAAAGCAGCCGTGCAAAGGCAACACCCGTCAGGACCACTCCCTCTGGGTATTACTTCCAAGGGTCATGGCAGTCGCTGGGTGATGTCGTGATGCGTCAGTTTAATGATCCCACTGCCATTACTCAGTGTTTGAAGGGCAAGGTGGTGTACATGTACGGAGACTCCACCGTTAGACAGTACTATGAGTTCCTCATCAGCTTCTTGCCAGGTGAGTGCTGTTTGCTAAACCTATTACATCTCACACTCCGCTGTCTCAGGTGCGTTCAAATTCTCTCTAGATCCGTTTATACAGGGCTGTTGTGGAGCGTTCCTTGGCGTCCACATCACTAATGACCTAACATGGTCCACACACACCGCACAGTCGTGAAGAAGGCACGGCAGCACCTCTTCCCCCCCCCCCCCTCAGGAGGTTGAAAAAATGTGGCATGGGTCCCCGGATCCTCAAAAAGTTCTACAGCTGCACCATCGAGAGCCGCTTGACTGGCTGCTTCACCACATGGTATGGCAAATGTAGACAGCCCAGTACATCACTGGGGCTGAGCTCCCTGCCATCCAGGACCTCTATCGCTGTCAGAGGAAGGCCCAAAAAATTGCCAAAGACTCCACCCAAGCCATTGACTGTTCACTCTACCACACTCTGGCAAACGGTACTGGAGTATCGGCTCTCAGACCAACAGACTCTGAGACAGCTTCTTCCCCCAAGTCACAAGACTGCTAAATAGTAAATTAATGGTACCCTAACTATCTGCACTGACTCTATTTTGCACTGACCCTATGCACACTCACTAGACTGTATATACAAACCATATGCACACACTACATTGACACATTCCCATACACTACATACGCACACATAACACACACATGCAGACCGACACAACACACACACACACACTTTCTACAATTTGCTCCTACTCTTTATTTTAGTCATCGACGCTGCCTTGTACATACAGTGTGTACCTCTGCACGTTGACCTGGTACTTCCTGTATATACTGTAGCTTCGCTCTTGTTTTATTTTATTCCTTGTTAATATTGAATTTTTTTAATGTCGTTGGGAAGGGCTTCCAAGCAAGCATTTCACTGTAAAATCTACACCAGGCGTATAAAACTGTTTATTTGATTTATACCGGATTCTAACATGAGTCCGTTGGCCTGTTCTGGGTCCTATTCTGATTGTACCCATGTGTAGACAATCAAAAGACTCATTGAGATCTGATTGTGAAAAGATCTTCCTGACCACCTCCGGAAGTAGTCGAAGACGCATCTTGTACGGATATCATTGAAGTGTAAACGAATCCTGGCAACTAAAGCGTATACGGTGTCTTCAGAAAGTACTCATACCCCTTGACTTATTGCAAAAAAATTGTTACAGCCTGAATTTAAAGTGGATTATTATTTTTTAAATGCACACTCCCCCCATAATGTCAAAATGAAAGTTTAGAAATTTGTTCAAATATATTGAAAATGAAATACTGAAATATCTAATTGACATACAGCGGGTGAAATAAGTATTGAACACGTCACCATTTTTCTCAGTAAATATATTTCCAAAGGTGCTATTGACATGACATTTTCACCAGATGTTGGTAAAAACCCAAGTAATCCATACATACAAAAACCAAAACAAATAAGTTCAGAAATTAAGTTATGTGAAATGACACAGGGGAAAAGTATTGAACACACTTACTGATATTTATTTAATACTTTGTACAAAAGCCTTTGTTGGTAATGACAGCTTCAAGACGCCTCCTGTATGGAGAAACTAGTCGCATGCATTGCTCTGGTGTGATTTTGGCCCATTCTTCCACACAAACAGTCTTCAAATCTTGATGGTTTCGTGGGCCTCTTCTATGAATCTTGATCTTCAGTTCTTTCCATAGATTTTCAATGGGATTTAAGTCAGGTGATTGGCTGGGCCATTCTAGCAGCTTTATTTTCTTTCTTTGAAACCAATTGAGAGTTTCCTTGGCTGTGTGTTTGGGATCATTGTCTTGCTGAAATGTCCACCCTCGTTTCATCTTCATTATCCTGGTCGATGGCAGCAGATTTTTGTCAAGAATGTCTCGGTAAATTTGCCCATTCATCGTTCCTTCAATTATGTGAAGTTTGCCAGTACCATTTGCTGAAAAGCAGCCCCACACCATGATGTTCCCACCTCCAAACTTCACTGTTAGTATGGTGTTTTTAGGGTGATGTGCAGTGCCATTTCCCCCCTAAACATGGTGTGTATTATGACATCCAAACAGTTAAAGTTTGCTCTCATCTGACCACACTATATTCTCCCAGTATTTCACTGGCTTTTCCAAATGTTGTGCAGCAAACTTTAAACGAGCTTCAACATGCTTTTTTTTCAGCATTGGAGTCTTGCGTGGTGAGCGTGCATACAGGCCATGGCGGTGGAGTGCATTACTTACTGTTTTCTTTGAGACAACAGTACCTGCTAATTGCAGGTCTTTTTTAAGCTCTCCACAAGTGGTCCTTGGCTCTTGGACAACTCTTCTGATTATTCTTTTCACTTCTCTGTCAGAAATCTTGCGAGGAGCACCTGGTCGAGGCAAATTTATGGTGAAATTATTCTTTCCACTTCCGTATTATGGCCCCAACAGTGCTCACTGGAACATTCAGAAGCTAAGAAATGCGCCTATAACCAATGCCATCATTATGTTTTGCAACAATTAGGTTGCAAAGGTCTTGAGACAGCTCTTTGCTTTTACCCATTATGAGATGTGTCTTGTGTGACACCTTGGCAATGAGACCTTTTTGTAGGCCATCAGTTGGGACTGAACCAGCTGATATCAATTTGCAATGACAGGGGGCTGGATTGCTTTTTAATTACTGATAGTTTTCAGCTGTTGTCTTGGCTTTCCATGCCTTTTTGCACCTCCCTTTTCATGTGTTCAATACTTTTTCACATTATTACACAACTTAATTTCTGAACTTATTTGTTTTGGTTTCTTTGTATGTATGGATTACTTGGGTTGTTACCAACATCTGGTGAAAATTGCATGTCAATAGCACCTTTGGAAATATATATTTACTGAGAAAAATGGTGACGTGTTCAATACTTATTTCACCCGCTGTAAGTATTACCACCCCTGAGTCAATACTTTGTAGAAGCATCTTTGGCAGCGATTACAGCTGTGAGTCTTTCTGGGTAAGTCTCTAAGAGCTTTCCACATCTGGATTGTGCAACATTTGCCCATTCTCTTCACAATTCTTCAAGCTCTGTCAAATTGGTTGTTGATCATTGATAAACAACCATTTTCAGGTCTGGCCATAGATTTTCAAGTAGATTGAAGTCAAAATTAACTCGGCCACTCAGGAACATTCACTGTCTACTTGGTAAGCAACTCCAGTGTAGGTTTGGCCTTGTGTTTTAGGTTGTCCTGCTGAAAGGTGAATTCATTCCCCAGTGTCTGGTGGAAAGCAGATTGAACCATCTTTTGCCTGTGCTTAGCTCTTCCATGTCTTTAATATCCTGAAACTCCCCAGTACATAATGATTAAAACAATGCAGCCACCACTAAGCTTGAAAAAATGGACAGTATTACTTTAATGCCTTGCTGCAAACAGGATGCATGTTTTGGAATATTTGTATTCTGTACAAGTTTATTTCTTTTCACTCTGTCAATTGGGTTAGTATTGTGGAGTAACTACAATGTTGATCCATCAGTTTTCTCCTACCACAGCCATAAAATTCTGTCACCATTGGCCTCATGGTGAAATCCCTGAGCGGTTTCCTTCCTCTCCTGCAACTGTATCTTTGTAGTGACTGGGTACATTGATACACCATCTGTGAGGGGTTGGCTGTGGTTAGACCTTACTCCCAAATAAGGGAGTGGTAGGACCACAGCCGATCCCTCACACCCTAACTAGAGGAAGCAATGATCCTCAATCAGACAGCTGTACAGGGTTGTCTCTGATTGGGGATGGTATTTAGGCACCACACACATCCACCTGTGTGTGGGTCATTGTATTATTCCTCACGTCACAGTAAGTGTGTTTTTCTTGTTCATTTCATTCATTGCCTCTTGTTTATATAGTTCATAACATTTGTTTTATCGTTTAATAAACGATGTCGAACTATCGCTGCGCTGCTCCTTGGTCTCTCTCTACACCCACTCGTGTCAGAATGACCCACCACAACGAGACCAAGAGAGGCATTAAAAAAAGCAAGCGACGGGCAAGGAAACAGCCTGGAGCCCAGAAACCCCAAACAGTTTTTTGGGGGGGGTGGTCGGGGGTTGACTGGGAAGAACCTCGGCCACTGCACTCGTGGGGGATCCAGGAGGAGCCCCTACAGCCATGGGAACAAAGGTACAGAGAGGAGTCGGAGGAAGATGACGAATATGTGCCTTTGTTTCCTCACTTGTGGGGGCTCTCGATGGAGTCCTCACAGGAAGGGGATTGGCGATGGAGAGAGGAAGATCGGGGCAGTCGCAGCCCTCCAACGCCAGTTCCCGACCCGGTGCCTCCAGCGTCGGCCCAGAGTCAGGTACGGTCCGTGCCTGCTCCGCGCACTACACCATCAGTGCGCACTCACAGCCCGGCACAGTCCGTGCCGACTTCGCGCACCACACCATCGGTGCGCAGTCAGAGCCCGGAGAGGCGGAAGGAAGAGGATCGCCCACCACTTCGTCTCCCAACGATCTACAATCGTGAGAAACCCGAGGGGTTCTACGAGGAGTCAAAGGAGGAACAGAGGAGGTGGTGGAGAGCCTGGGTGGCTCTTCCCCTGGAACCGCATCGGGACCCGTTTCTACAGGAGATGGAGGACTTCGACCGCCGGCTGGCACTCGTTAATAGGCTGATGGATAGACGGGAGCGGGCTTATAATATCAAGAAGGCCCGCAGCCCTGAGCCTCCAGCGAAGGTCCGCAACCTTGAGCCTACAGTAAAGGCCCGGAGCCTACAGCAAAGGTCCACAGCCTCCAGCGAAGGCCCGCAGCAGTCCGCCCCACCGGTGGCCAGTCCGGGGCCGGTCGTCTGCTTCACTCCAGTGCCAGAGCAGTCCGATCCATCGGTGCCCAGTCCGGGGCCGGTCGTCTGCTCCATTCCCATGCCAGAGCAGTCCGATCCACCGGTGCCCAGTCCGGGGCCGGTCGTCTGCTCCATTCCCATGCCGGAGCAATCCGATCCACCGGTGCCCAGTCCGGGGCCGGTCGTCTGCTCCATTCCCATGCCGGAGCAATCCGCTCCACCGGGGCCCAGTCCGGGTCCGGTCGTCAGCACCAATCCCATGCCAGGGCAATCCGCTCCACCGGGGCCCAGTCCCGGGCCGGTCGTCAGCACCAATCCCATGCCAGGGCAATCCGCTCCACCGGTGCCCAGTCGGGGTCTGGACGTCGGTCCAGCTCCAGAGCCAGAACCACCTGCCACACCGGTACCCAGTCCGGGTCCGGTCGCGTGTACCGCTCCAGGGTCGGGGGCTCCCACACCAGGGTACAGACAGGGCTTCGTGGGAGGACTGAGGGGGAAATCACTGCGCTGGGGACCGGACCGTGCGTGCAACAGTGAGGTAGGAAGGGAGCAGCCTTCACTGCTTACGTCACGTCCGAGGCCGGGGCCAGAGCCTCCACCAGCAACCGCCCCAGTATTCCGTCCTTTCCCCCCTAGTATTGTTGAGACATTTTTTTTGAGAGGGGGGATTATTTGCAGCCGGGAGTCCGCACCTTGGGGGGGGGGGGGGGGGTACTGTGAGGGTTTGGCTGTGGTTAGACCTTACTCCCAAATAAGGGAGTGGTAGGACCACAGCCGAGCCCTCACACCCTAACTAGAGGAAGCAATGATCCTCAATCAGACAGCTGTACAGGGTTGTCTCTGATTGGGGATGGTATTTAGGCACCACACACATCCACCTGTGTGTGGGTCATTGTATTATTCCTCACGTCACAGTAAGTGTGTTTTTCTTGTTCATTTCATTCATTGCCTCTTGTTTATATAGTTCGTAACATTTGTTTTATTGTTTAATAAACGATGTCGAACTATCGCTGCGCTGCTCCTTGGTCTCGCTCTACACCCACTCGTGACACCATCCAAAGTGTGTAATTAATAATGTCAACATGCTCAATGGGCTATTCAATGTGCTTTATTTTTTTGCCCATCTACCAGTTGGTGCCTTTCTTTGAGGCAATGGAAAACCTGCCTTGTCTTTGTGGTTGAATCTGTGTTTAAAATTCACTTCTTGACTGAGGGACCTTACAGATATTTGTATGTGTGGTGTACAGAGGAGGCAGTCATTCAAAAATCCTGTTAAACACTATTATTGCACACAAAGGGGTTGAATACTTATTGACTCAAGACATTTCAGCTTTTCATTTTGAATTGTGTAAAGGCGCAGAGCTTTCTGCAAGCATGAGCGAGGCCACTGTCCAATATAATGTACAGTAGGATTCAATATGAAGCCTACTTTAAGCTACGTTTACACTTTATAAAGCCATTTGCTTAGCATGCATGCTTCTTTGCACTTTTAATCAATTGACGCTTTTATCCATGCATTTTCATAATTTGACCACTTGCTTATCACATTGAGTTTCCATTAGCGAATTATCAAGGATTTGGCCTGTACTAAAGGTTTTTAGAATACAAGATTACAATAATATAAAGACAACATATGTAAGCATCCATGCATAAAGAGTAACCATGTCCAGACCTGTATGGATAATGTGTTGCGCCTACTCTGACTTAACCAGTTTCTGTTTTTACTGGGTGCATTAGGATCGAAGTGTCTTTTCTTTTCTTTTTTTTTGTATTTACACTGTGCAATAATTGTATTTTATACACACATCCAGATACTCTGCTTGTTTGTGTGGTGACTCTTTGTTTTAAGGATGTGAGTTATCTGAATATTTATTTGTATGGGTGTGGACAGGTTGAGGTTATTGGGACAGTAGCTTATTGTGCCCAGTCTTAAATTGTTGGATAACAAAAATAGGCTGTAATGAGAGTATAAGACTATTGACTATAAAAGTGTGCTGTTTTTCTGTTGATTTACACAGCTTGTCATAACGAGAGGTCCAAGACCGGTTGGATTAATTTGCGTACAGGGAGGGACCAGGGAATCTGGTCACAATACGGACGAAGTGGGCGGAGAAGCGACTTAATTAAGTGTAGACAACAAATCATCTCAATCAAATAGTGATCAAATCTTGTTTATGCAAGGCGTAACCATGGCTTTTGTCACATTTTATCTCGCAACATTCATCTCCCTCTCTCTCTGTCACAGAGCTGAAGGATTTCAACCTTCGAAGTCCTGTGCATGCAGGGCCCTTCATGGCGGTGGACATCCCCCACAACATCCTGCTGAAGTACCGCAGCCATGGCCCCCCAATCACCTGGACTCCTCTCAGCATCAGTCAGCTGCGCTATGTAGCTAATGAGCTGGATGGCCTGGTCGGGGGCTCAGACACTGTTGTAGTCATCAGTGTTTGGGCCCATTTTTGTACCTTTCCTGTGCAAGTTTACATTCGCCGACTACGCCACATTCGAAGGGCGGTGGTGCGTCTTCTGAACCGGTCTCCGTGGACTGTGGTAGTGGTGCGCTCAGCAAACCTCCGGGCCCAAAGCCTACAGGAGAGCCTCATCGTCAGTGACTGGTTTTCGGTGCAGCTGGACGGGGTGATCAAGGCCATGTTCAGGGGCCTGAATATCAAGTTAGTGGATGCCTGGGAGATGACTCTTGCCCATCACCTCCCCCACAATATCCACCCGCCCCCTCCCATCATTAAGAACATGATGAATACTATCCTCTCTCATGTCTGCCCAGTGAAGAACTAGCAGAGAAAGTTTATTTCTGCACAATTGACAAAAACTAGCATGGAGCGTTGTCCGACTTTGTACTGTACCTCTGCTTACAAAAAGAGGAATTCACTTTTCAATCAAATAAATCCATTTAGAGAAATTCCTTGAAGGTGTGTGATGTCAGTCTTTTTGTGGCCACTTTGGGTTTAGAGAAGTGTTTGGCAGAGAGACAGCAACCTAAGGGGCTCGAAAGTTTCGCTGTACCGTTGTTTCCGAGTGCCCTACAGAAACGAGCTTGTGAAGATTTGTTGGCGTCATGGTTGCACCATTTCTACAGCGAAAACGGCTTGCGAAAATATTCTGCAGTTTAAGTATGTAGTACGCTAGTATGGGTATTCAACATGGCCTGTGTCTTCTTTCAGGTCTGTGTGCATATCTCACAATGGACTTTAAAGGTGCGTACCCGTGTTCTAGACCCTTGCAATGTGGCTTCACAAGTGTTCTATAAGTGTTTAAAAAGTGTCTGCTAAATGTTGAGCTGAGACTATAAACAAAAAATTATCAACACTGACCATATCGAACACTTATAGCAGGCATTTTGCTGATATCATTCATTACGATAAGATGCCTATACTAGAGTAATGTTAAGTTTCAAATTAAATTAGTTTGCTAATATGGGTGATTTGTTAATGGGACAATTGATGGCTACAACCATCAAACTATTAGCAGTAGTTTAAAGGATTATAAAAAACGACAGTGTTGCACATTGTTATAAACGGATCATTCTATTTACCGGTATCTTGATATGTATTTTTTTTCCATTTTGCCCAGCTCTAGCTGAATGGCATATATGAAGTAAAAGCTTCTGTAACTTGCTAGAAAACTATTTTCAGTACCTGAAAAGACAGTCTAAAAAAATATAGTAGTACTGTTCTCACCAGTGTTGCAATGGATCCTCCATTTCAGCCAGTTACAGAACCTGGAATGATGAGATACAGTGCTAACAGAAAGTATTCATACCCCTTGACTTAAATTGGTTTGACATAAGTATTCACACCCCTGAGTCAGTACTTTATAGAAGCACCTTTGGCAGCGATTACAGCTGTGAGTCTTTCGGGGTAAGTCTCTTAAGAGCTTTCCACACCTTGATTGTGCAACATTTGCCCATTGTTCTCTTCAAATTCTTCAAGCTCTGTAAAATGTGTTGCTAGACAACCAATCCATTTTAAATTCAGGTTGTAACAAAACAACATTGTTAAAAGTCAAGGGGTGTGAATACTTTCTGAAGTCGTTGTAGCTAGCAAGCATATTTTTAATGTAAGTAGCAAGGGTATATATCGGGGTTATTCAACTCTTACCGTAGGAGGTCCAGAGCCTTTTCTGTTCTACCTGATAATTAATTGCACCCATCTGGTGGAACTTGTTGAGTTTAAGGGGTCAATACGGTAAGTACCATTGCCGAACCGTCATGGTCTTCTTAGGCCTTCAGAAAAGGCCTAAGCATATATAAAAATGTGTGTGTGTGTGTGTGTGTGTATATATATATATATGTGTGTGTGTGTGTGTGTGTGTTAAATACATTGTTTTAATTTCCATTTAATCTTTACAATAATTGTAATAATTTTCTGATTTCGTCTCTTCAGTTTGTGTAGGAAAGAGCAGGGTTAATACTGAAAATAAAATCAGCTTTTTCTTTGGTGGTCTCTGGGTAGAAAAATATAGCTAGCTCAGCCAGCCATTGGCTAGGTCTTCAGAAGCTTGACAGAAGGCCTCTGCCATTCACATTTTGAATTGAAATGGATGGAATTGAAGATTTACTGAAAGATTACTGAGAGTGCAAGAGGTAATGAATTCATAATACAGAATAGCAGGCTGATAAACAGCCAATAAAGTAGGTGGTGTCAATACACTAGTAGGTTGTAGTCTGCCATAAAACCTTAAAGAAGAAGAAGAAGCGAGAGCAAGACAAATAATCCCACGCTAACTAAGGCTAGCAACTTTCACTAGCTTGTGTTTTAGCAGTGTGACTATGGCGACAGCGGCTGCAGCAGCTGTTATCAACTTCAAGGTGATTGTTGCACATTTTTTAGCATCACTCTTTTCAAATTTAGTTTATAAATGATCATAATCTGGTGAGTTGCACAGTTTTTTTGTTGCAGCTCGCTTGCTGTTAGCTATCTCTTTTGAAAATCGAATGACTGTGTTGTTACATTTAAACTTTAGATGAACAGTTAGTGTGATGAAAGTGATCAAATATATTTGCAATGCAAAGTACTAGCTGATTTGTTCATTTAATTTTGGACATGAAATGGTTGTGCTTTTGTATTGTTCTGACTTCATGGGGCCTACATTATTTGACATTATTTGATACTGTGTGTGTGACTGCTGTCTCCTGTCTAGCAGCCATGTCCATTTGTTTGACCAAATGTGTCTCTCCTTCAGCGCCATGGAGGGCACATGTATTACGGTCGCTGTCCTTTCAGCACCATGAGCCTGTCACCTTTTGATGTGACACTGTTGTTGTTGCTATTGATAGTGGTGTTGGCTACCATAAGTTGTGTAAACAGTGCATTGTTTTATGCTGTGTGTCTCGAAATGCCCCCAGGCCTGTTTGATTAATTCATAATGTCATCAAGTGATGCTATGTTTTCTGTTATTTTCCTGATTTAGTTTTTTATACAACGTATTGGAAGATATTTGGTCCCTTCTGAAGGTCCTATAGTTACGGTTCGCCACTGCTAAGAAACTGTACATACAACATTATAAAATGGGTTGTTTGGATCCTGGATGTTGATTGATTGATAGCATGCCATTCACCACAATCCCCAGGTAATGGCTGTTAAAAGTTCCATTTGAATTATCAATGCGCATTCACTGTCCCACAGCCCAGCCAGGCAATTCATAAATGCAATCTTCCCTTGGGGAAAAAAAGCCTCTAGACATTATTTCCCCATGCTACTAAGCTAGCATTTGGTTTGCAACAGTCTCTGACCTGCGCAACAATGTTGCAATACATTTTTTTGCGATCTCCACCATGCCGTAGAGAATTAATGTTTGGACGAGACCGACAGCTTCTCTGGCAAATTCATTTATCAGGATAATTATAAGAAATGACAAATGAAAATGCACAGTTTGCTGTCATTTCAGCAGCTTGATGTGATTGTGTGTTGGCTTTAGTTGGCTAGCTAGTAACCTTGTCCCCAGGCTCGAATGGCTGGTGCATAGAATCTAGTAACAGTGTGGGACTGTTTGGAACTTATGGTGTGTAGATTTACTGAGTGACGGGAGAGGGAGGGAGCCTGCATTAGATGGGACTTTGCCAATCAAAACATTAAGCATATTATACATTTTTTTGGGATGGCAATCAGCATGTTTAGCTAGCAACTTCAGAATCTCAGGACTATATTGTGTGGTGTTTTTAATCAAAACACTTTTTTAAATATGTTGGCAACCGTTTTATGAAAGCATTAAGGCTTGCAAACCCAGGAATTATTGTAAATAACATCCTCCTAAGGGCTGTTTCCCCAGCCCTTTGCGAACAGCCCTTAGTCAGGAGTTAGTCACACGATAATTCCCGGGTTCCTATGCCTTATTGCTTAATTATACAACAGGTGGGTCTAATACTGAATGCTGATTGGTTAAAACCACATTCCAGCCGGTGTCTATTACACAAGTTACCACCGGCTAAATCTATGATGTTAAAATTCCAATTTACTCTGTTCCATCTGACTGCGCAATCCACTGTCTCATCAGCCCAGCCAGGCAATTTAGAAACTTGATCTCCACTATAAAAAGCATCTAGACATTATCTCACATTTCTTTTAAACTTACATTTAGTTTTCAACAGCGGAGATTTGTATAAATCTTGCTGTCTGTCTCTGACATTTGCAACATTATTTCAATATTCAAATTCGATCTCCTGATGTCCCATAGTAATGAACGTGTCGGGAGTCGGGATGAGACAGACAGGTAATGCAGCTTTTCTCAGCCAGTCGAAATCATGAATCACACAGTTCTTATATATCCATAAAAACTATCATTAGAAAACAGATAAAACTGAACAAAGTACAGCTAGTTTGAAGTATTACCAGCTTCAGTTTGAAGAGATTGTGTTAGCTGCTCCTCTGAACAACAGTGTCCTGACGAGAGAACACATTTTCTACGCTAGGTGAAATCGCGCCTCATTAGCTCATTGTTATGGATGTATTCAAATAAATGTCACTAGAAAATTTCACTTATGCAAATGCAGCTACTTCGTTGTTATTCTGGCTGCACTGTTTGACGTGACTGTAAGTTATCCGTAGTTGGCTAGCTAGCAAACAAGGGATAAGATCTTTGCCAGCCATTATTGCAATGTAACATTTCGAACGAACGACTGGGTCGCGTCCATAGATGCAGAACAAAAAGACTGAATGACTGGGTCGCTCGCGTCTCTGGCAACCGAACCGAAAGAACGAACGACCAGCTGGCTTGGGTAGCAACAATAGATTTGTGTCGAGACTATATCTTGTGGAAGGATGAAAAAGTATGAATAAATTAATACAAATAAAGTTTTTAATGATAATATGTCAATCATTATTTGAAGATGTTGGTAACCCGTTGTATAAAAGTGATAATTCCCTCAATGAGGTCGCATCCTTTCTTTTGGCCATAATTTTCCAATGTTTCTTGAACTTGGGATTTCATTTGAACATATCTTTTATTGTTATAGAAAATGCTGATAATGCTAATAAAAATGCTAATTAGTCTTGTCATGTATTCAATGACTTCCCTGTTATGTTCTTCATCCCATATCTACCTGATAGGGTTGGGATGTTTTTATGTGGTCCTGATGTTACTGTCTTTGTTTATGGTCATCAAAGACTGCCAAGGGTTCTGCTCATTCTGATGTTCTGGCTCTTTGCTGGTGAGGGAGATTCCCAATCCAGACATACGTGGCACTGTTTGAACTTGTTTTGAAAATGCATCCTTGCTCCCTTCCTTCAAGGAACAATCATGGCACTCCCTTACCTGTGTCTTGTATATAACAGTTTATTATATGAAAAATACAGTAAACTGAACAAAAATATAAATGCAAATATGTAAAGTTTTGGTCCCATGTTTCATGAGCTGAAATCAAAGATCCCAGAAATGTTCCATATGCACAAAAAGCTTATTTATCTTAAATGTTGTGCACAAATTTGATTGCATCCATGTTAGTGAGCATTTTACCCTTTGTCAAGATAATCCATCCACCGACGGCCGGATTTCCACCAGAGCTGTTTCCAGAGAATTTAATGTTTATTTCTGAACCATAATCAGCCTCCAATATTGTTTTAAAGAATTTGGCAGTACATCCAACCGGCCGCAGACCACGTGTAACCACACCAGCCCAGGACCTCCACATCCGACTTCTTCACCTGCAGGATGTTGCTTTTATATTTTTGTTCAGTATATTTTATTTAGCCTGTTAAGCTAGCTTACATTGCTAATAATACAGTTAGCTATCTTGCTCAACATTTGAAAATAATTTAAAAGAGCTACATTGTCCATATGGTTGAAAAGGTGAAAGGTCAGTGGTGAAAGGTCAGTTTTCTCAGAGTTTCCCATTTGTAATTACGACTTGGAGGGTCGTTCAAGTGAAATTTCCCAGTCGGAAATCCAAGCTTCCGATAACTCCAACAGCATGTTAACACCCCACTAGTCTCCAAATTTGATACGTAGGTTCCTCTCCTTACAAGGAACAAATTTGTTTCAAGGATCCATTATGTCCACCATGATCCAAGAGCTGTGAGTCCAATTTCAACTGATGGTGGTAGTATGGCACTGGCTTGGACTATGTCGTCAATAATAATAATATTATAAATACAGATATATAATATTTATAAATGTCTACCACTTTGTCTACTGTAGGTAGTGGGGTTGTCTTCGCTGTATTTCAAACAACAAGCTACAACCCGACCCTCAGCGACTGGAGCTCCAACCAGACCATTGCAAACGAGAGCTACAACCATACCTTCTGCAGTGGGACCAACAACCAGTCCATCACCAGCCGAGAGTACTGCAACAAAACTCTATACCTGTCCATCACCAACCGAGAGTACTGCAACAAAACTCTATACCAGTCCATCACCAACCAAGAGTACTGCAACAAAACTCTATACCAGTTTGCATTCTCTATCTTTCTGATATGGATCCTTGTGTTTGTTCTGTTAATGGTTGGCCTCAAGTTCTATGGATGCAGCAGAATTGAGATGATCTTTAAGAGCTTGTGGTTGTTAGGTCATGACCATATTTATTTGTGTTTCGAAGAGTCTACAATACGATACGAACAGTAGTCATACTCATATGGGAGTTATTATGAAAGGCAGCCCACAGGTGCTTTAGTTGTATGTTTTTTTTTTAAATCTTTGGATCACATTTTTGGGGGATGAGAAAACAACTTCAGAGAAACTTGAACGCCTAAAAGCAGATAAAGTATGTAGAAATTATAATGGATCTGTATACATTTAAACAGTTTATTTACAGTTGAGCTTTCATTCTTTGAACTCTACCTTTTGATTAAAAATAAAGCCAGTTAGAGAAATTGTTTGATAGTGTGTAAGGTGAATGGTTCATGCAGTTTGACATACTTTATCACAAAAAGGGACAACCGAATACACCACCACTTTCAGCCTATGAGCTTGATATCTGTCGGCCATATTTGTGCCCCAGAATAACATGTTGAGCTTTCCTTCTCCTCCTGCAGCCTACACCTGCGTCCAATGTGACTGGACATGAGTAGCGAGGGAGAGGGAAGGAGTCCTGGTTAACGTATTTAATCCCAATGTAATTTAGGAGGGTGAAAGCTGCATGTCGGCAGTAACAAAAGGGGTTTTTGTGGTCTCTTGAAAGTTTTTCATGACAGCTGGGTTACAGTTTCTCTTTTTTTGGGGTTATCATCTGACAAGCCGTGCTGATGAGGTGGACAGACGGCGCATAGCTGGAATAGTTCTCCTCTGAAGATGATTGTTCGATAACACAGCAAAATCCTATAGTTTTTCCACCCAAACACGCTCAACTACCGTATTATAATACTTGACATGTTTGACTCCGCTCACTATAACATTTTAACTTTGCCTGCTCCAGTTATAGCAAAATATACTGTACATAGCTTACAGTAACAATACTAGGGGTGAGTCGAAGTGAAGCTTGTCATTTGTGTTCAGACTGTGTTCCCTGCGTCTCCTCTCTCATATTTCAGCGAAACAGTCCAAGGAATGCATCTAGTGCCATAAATCTGGGCCTTGATAGGAACTTGGCTGCCCGACAGCAGTGCAGTGCAGCACAACTATGTGATGTACACTGTGTGGTAAAGCTGTTTTACCACCGTGAAGGAGGATGTGCAGAGGGTTAAGGACAAGGTATCCTACAAAAGAAGGAATTGGGGAAATGACTGAACAATGAAAACCAACCTGTCTCACCTCCTCATGGGGATCCTGCTGGTAACATTCCTTTGCTAGCAAATCACTATGATCATGAGAATAGGCCTACGTCTCTACTGTGGTCGGACTTTGTCATGCTGTACAGCTATGCTCCGATCCCATTATAGTGGACAGGCAGTATCTTCTGTCATCTCCTGAGTTAAAGCGCCCCCTGTTGTCTGAATGCACCATGGTGAGACAGTTTGAGAGAGACTGCGTGTTTGTGTGGTGTTCGGCACGGTTCTTCAGAGAGGAGGGAGTTAATGAAAAAGCCAGCCGGTACTCTGTGCCAGGTTTGTTTGTCACATCTCCCCTGTCTGTGCCTTATGCAAATAGGCAGGGGGCTGCGCAAGAGGGTCCATGGGAAACTGGTGGAGTTAATCCACAATGTTGAACAGGAGAGGAGGACTTTTCAATACAACCCCCCATTTAACCCCTTCCTGACACACACACACACACACACACACAGCCGAACACCTGTTTCTTTTCCACACATCAATATGTGTGTAAATCCCACGGTCTGAAGAACATCCAAACCTATCTGTCCCACGCTAATTGGCCTCAGTGTGTTGATTGTGTCATGCCACAAGAAAAAAAAAAAAACGTTGATTAGGAAATGGAAGCCGATTTGTATGGGAATTGTCAGTGCTTTTTTCAAATAATTCAGCTACGATTAGTTTTATTGATAATAAAAATACCTAGTTAAGTATACACACCCTCTGCTCCGTTTTACGTTATGCTGATGTAAAGTGTTATCTATAAGGGATCACATTTTATTTGTTTCCTACAGATCTACACAACCTACTCAACCTTTTCCAAGTTAAATAAAATGATCAAACATTTTCCAAATAAATAAGAACGTACACTACCATTCAAAAGTTTGGGGACAATTAGAAATGTCCTTGTTTTTTTTAAAGAAAAGCGCTTTTTTTTGTCCATTAAAATAACATCAAATTGATCAGAAATACAGTGTGGACATTGTTAATGTTGTAAATGACTATTGTAGCTGGAAACGGCTGATTTTTAATGGCATATCTACGTAGGCGTACAGAGGCCCATTATCAGCAACCATCACTCCTGTGTTCAAATGGCACGTTGTTAGCTAATCCAAGTTTATCATTTTAAAAGGCTAATTGATCATTAGAAAACCCTTTTGCAAACAAAAAGCCATATCTTCCTCTGGTCAGTGTCTGTGTTCTTTTGCCCATCTTTTCTTTTTATTGGCCAGTCTGAGATATGGCTTTTTCTTTGCAACTCTGCCTAGAATGCCAGCATCCTGAAGTCGCCTCCTTACTGTTGACGGGTACTATTTAATGAAGCTGACAGTTGAGGAATTGTGAAACGTCTTTTTCTTAAAATAGACACTCTAATGTACTTGTCTTCTTGCTCAGTTGTTAGAGCCAGTTTGCGCTGTTCTGAAGGGAGTAGTACACAGCACTGTACGAGATCTTCAGTTTCTTGGCAATTTCTCGCATGGAATAGCCTTAATTTCTCAGAACAAGAATAGACTGACGAGTTTCAGAAGAAAGTTCTTTGTTTCTGGCCATTAAAATGTCTACACTGTATTTCTGATCAATTTGATGATATTTTAATGGACCAAAAATGAGCTTTTCTTTCAAAAACAAGGACATTTCTAAGTGAGCCCAAACTTTTGAACAGTAGTGTATAAAAAACAAGATGTCTTGATTGTGTTTGGCTTCACACCACAGAGTTAATACTTGGTGAGAGCACCTTTGGCAGCCATTACAACTGAATACCTTTTTATAAGATTCTACCTACTTTTTACAAAGTAGGTAACATATATCCATTATTTTAGTCAAAATTGCTCAAGAGCTAACTTTGGTTGGGAATCATTGATGGACAGCAATATTCAAACCGTGTCTCTGATTTTCAAGCAGATTTAAGTCAGGACTGAGAGACTGGACAGAAACACTCAACATATATTGGAAAGTCATTCTGGTCTGTCTTTGACATTACAAGTTGTGTAATCGACCCGCTGAAAAATACAAGATTTTCAGAGACAAGGTTTGAATATTGCTGTCCATCAATGATTCCTAAACGAATTTACTGAGCTTCAGCAATTATGTCAAACAAAATGGATATACTGTATGTTGCCCTAAGAGTATAGCAAGGTTGGTAGAATCTTATTCAAAATTATTCACAAAATATAGTGGGGAGAACAAGTATTTGATACACTGCCGATTTTGCAGGTTTTCCCACTTACAAAGCATGTAATTTTTATCATAGGTACTCTTCAACTGTGAGTGAAGGAATCTAAAACAAAAATCCAGAAAATCACATTGTATGATTTTTAAGTAATTAATTTGCATTTTATTGCATGACATGAGTATTTGATACATCAGAAAAGCAGTACTTAATATTTGGTACAGAAACCTTTGTTTGCAATTACAGAGATCATACGTTTCCTGTAGTTCTTGACCAGGTTTGCACACACTGCAGCAGGGATTTTGGCCCACTCCTCCATACAGATCCTTCTCCAGATCCTTCAGGTTTCGGGGCTGTCGCTGGGAAATACGGACTTTCAGCTCCCTCCAAAGATTTTCTATTGGGTTCAGGTCTGGAGACTGGCTAGGCCACTCCAGGACCTTGAGATGCTTCTTACGGAGCCACCCCTTAGTTGCCCTGGCTGTGTGTTTCGGGTCGTTGTCATGCTGGAAGACCCAGCCACAACCCATCTTCAATGCTCTTACTGAGGGAAGGAGGTTGTTGGCCAAGATCTTGCGATACATGACCCCATCCATCCTCCCCTCAATACTGTGCAGTCGTCCTGTCCCCTTTGCAGAAAAGCATCCCCAAAGAATGATGTTTCCACCTCCATGCTTCACGGTTGGGATGGTGTTCTTGGGGTTGTACTCATCCTTCTTCTTCCTCCAAACACGGCGAGTGGAGTTTAGATCAAAAAGCTCTATTTTTGTCTCATCAGACCACATGACCTTCTCCCATTCCTCCTCTGGATCATCCAGATGGTCATTGGCAAACTTCAGACGGGCCTGGACATGCGCTGGCTTGAGCAGGGGGACCTTGCGTGCGCTGCAGGTTTTTAATCCATGACGGCGTAGTGTGTTACTAATGGTTTTCTTTGAGACTGTGGTCCCAGCTCTCTTCAGGTCATTGACCAGGTCCTGCCATGTAGTTCTGGGCTGATCCCTCACCTTCCTCATGATCATTGATGCCCCACGAGGTGAGATCTTGCATGGTGCCCCAGACCGAGGGAGATTGACCGTCATCTTGAACTTCTTCCATTTTCGAATAATTGCGCCAACAGTTGTTGCCTTCTCACCAAGCTGCTTGCCTATTGTCCTGTAGCCCATCCCAGCCTTGTGCAGGTCTACAATTTTATCCCTGTTGTCCTTACACAGCTCTCTGGTCTTGGCCATTGTGGAGAGGTTGGAGTCTGTTTGATTGAGTGTGTGGACAGGTGTCTTTTATACAGGTAACGAGTTCAAACAGGTGCAGTTAATACAGGTAATGAGTGGAGAACAGGAGGGCTTCTTAAAGAAAAACGAACAGGTCTGTGAGAGCCGGAATTCTTACTGGTTGGCAGGTGATCAAATACTTATGTCATGCAATAAAATGCAAATTATTTATTTAAAAATCATACAATGTGATTTTCTGGATTTTTGTTTTAGATTCTGTCTCTCACAGTTGAAGTGTACCTATGATAAAAATTACAGACCTCTACATGCTTTGTAAGTAGGAAAACCTGCAAAATCGGCAGTGTATAAAATACTTGTTCTCCCCACTGTACATATTTTAGCTTGTGTAAAAGAAGCCATCCTTTTTAGATTACATTTTAAGGCAGCAAAATGTGAAGACTGTGCAATGGGTGTGTCACTAACAACTGTACTTTTCTGTTTAGATATTTAGGCAGAATAATCTCCTGATATGTAGCGTCTCATTTTCAAGAAAATCACGATAAAAATAGTTACATCGCAAACAGCATGTAAGCATTGAGTAGTGATAAAAAAAAATACATCCATGAGGTAAGGTTAGAAAAAACAGAGCAAGTATGATCAAAATGAACTGTAAACATACTATTTCAAATGTCTCTGTTTGACTTCACCCAGGGTTTAGTTCCTGTAGGTACTCACAGGTTTGTGTGAGAGAACTGGTTGTTCCTGTCTCGCTGAAGTTACTCCGTCTTCCCCTCCTTCCCTTTCTCTCTCTTTACACTGCAGTAGTTTACTCAGGGAAGAGCTTCGTGTTTCACGAGCCTCCACAAGGTCCACCCCGGGAGAAAAAAGGGCAAAAAACAAAGGCAATCATGAAATCCCCTTTACTTGAGTCCCGCGAAACCTAATAGGAGCGAATCGCCTTCTATTGAGTTTCTTCAAATCACTGACAGCAGGCTTTGATAAAAAAGAATGGAAAATATGTAGGATACGAAAACCGCCAAAACCCTACAGACTGTAGCTCCTCTATTGAAGCCAGATGTTGACTTTAACTGGCCAATTTTGATAAATGGCATAATGATTACTATTATACATCGGGGTAATTTTATATCAGTCCGGCAAAATGTTGATCTTCTTTTATAGACCAAATAAACTCAACTCGGTGCCCAAGGCCAGGTGCTAGTTTCACCATGATCAGAACCATGGCATGTGTGTCTCCACAGCATCCTGTCCTGGAGCAAATGCGGTGGCAGCCATTTTTGTTTTTGCAGT
This sequence comes from Thymallus thymallus, assembly GCA_023634145.1. Taxonomy (NCBI): domain Eukaryota; kingdom Metazoa; phylum Chordata; class Actinopteri; order Salmoniformes; family Salmonidae; genus Thymallus; species Thymallus thymallus. The sequence continues at coordinate 14,608,063 of CM042423.1, forward strand.
GCCTTATCTTCTGGGCACAGCGATGGGGGTTTTGATGGCAGCTGATATTGTAGGGCATAGCAATGGGGTTTCGGTTGGCTTTCATAGGAGTTAATTGGAGTATTAGCCTGCTTTGTGCCTTATGCAATGTCCAGAATCCCATTAGGTCTGTGTGAAGGGCTTAGGAGTTCAATGTTTCATAGTCATGACCAGTGTTGGGGGTAACGCGTTACAGTAATAATATTACTTTTTGCTGTGACAAATAATGTAATGGAATACTGTTCCAATTTGAGTAATAATATTACAGTTACTGATCAAAGATCAACACTACAAAGTCGTAGTTACTTAGTTACTTAAGTATCATTCCCTTCCTATCACAGTTATTGATCCAAATAAATATTTGTGATGATTATTGTTCCCCCTCTGTTGGCGCGATATTTAAAATCCCCCCGACCTTGATTGTAAGTCTGACGTCCTCTCGCCAAGTTCTGGTTTACGCACGCATTACTCTGCTTTAGTGAGGGAGATGAAAAATGGCAGAAGCGTCTGAAACATTTTCTCAGCTTGGAATTACACCCATTACTTTGATTTGGTAAGAAGACAAAATGAATATAACTGTAAAATGTCAACTGTGCCCAGGTGAGAAACACAACTTCCAATCTCTTGATGCACCTGCAAAAGCAACACGCCAAGACAAAACTGGTAGCGATAGACCCCTGAGGCCTGATCACTGCTACTGAAGATGACTGTAGACCTACCTCATTCAAACAACCAAAGCTTGATTTGAATTCTTCAGGAGGACAGGCTGAAACCCAGGGAGAGCTAAGCAAGCTTGTGTCTCTCATTATTAGGCAAGTTGTGTTGGTGTATACGCCTGCGTAACATTGACATTGTTTACACTGAGTGAGGACACAAACTTTGGGATGTAACGCAAATGTAATATAACGAGTAGTGTAACTAATTACTTTTCCAATGGGAGTAATAAGTAAAGTAATTCGTTATTTTTGAAAGAAGTAACAAGTAATAGGTAATATTACTTTTTTTGTGTAATGACCCCAACACTGGTCGTGTCATAGTGACCCACATGGGGAATTACATCACTAGCTCCTCTGTCTGCAGTCATCTCCACACTCAACATATATCAGAATATTCCAAGTTAAAAGGTCCACAAAGTTCACCAATTAGCTTGAAATCTAACCATACAACTTCTCCATACCAATCTTCCCACTTTCCTTTTTCTCAACCTAAACTATTCTACTGTATCTTAGTCTATGCCGCTCTGACATTGCTTGTCCATATATTTCTATATTCTTAATTCCATTCCTTTATATGTTGTGACATTTTTAGATATCACTTGTTAGATATTACTGCACTGTCGGAGCAAGAAACACAAGTATTTCGCTACACCCGCAATAACATCTGCTAAACACGTGTATGTGACCAATAAAAAATTGATTTGAATCTGTTTCATGAAACAAAAATGCCTACAAACCTTTTGAATGCAGTGATGAAGTCAGTTGCTGCTCTAGGCATGTTATCTCGTTCATTGTGATTGCTGTCTCAACCACAGAACCGTTATTACACTGGGGGACAAAAGTTTGGAATATTACTCGTTCAAGGGTTTTTCTTTATTTGTACTACTTTTTTACATTGTAGAATAAAAGTGAAGACATCAAAACTATGACATAACACATATGGAATCATGTAGTAACCAAATAAGTGTTAAACAAATAAAAATATATTTTATATTTGAGATTCTTTGAATAGCCACCTATGCCTTAATGACAGCTTTGCACACTCTTAGCATTCTCTCAACCAGCTTCACCTGGAATGCTTTCCCATCACTTGTTGGCTGCTTTTCCTTCACTGCGGTCCGACTCATCCAAACCATCTAAATTTGGTTGAGGTTGAAATCAAAAATCTCAAATTTGGACTCTAGACCAAAGGACAAACTTCCACCGGTCTAATGTCCATTGCTTGTGTTTCTTGGCCCAAGCAAGTCTCTTCTTCTTATTGGTGTCCTTTAGTAGTGGTTTCTTTGCAGCAGTTCGACCACGAAGGCCTGATTCACAGTCTCCTTGGAACAGTTGAAGTTGAAATGTGTCTGTTACTTGAACTCTGTGAAGCATTTATTTGGGCTGCAATCTGAGGCTGGTAACTCTAATGAACTTATCCTCTGCAGCAGAGGTAACTCTGGGTCTTCCATTCCTGTGGTGGTCCTCATGAAGCTGGTTGAGAGAATGCCATGAGTGTGCAAAGCTGTCATTAAGGCAAAGGGTGGCTACTTTGAAGAATCTCAAATATAAAACATATCTTGATTTGTTAAACACTTTTTTGGTTGCTACATGATTCCATATATGTTATGTCATAGTTTTGATGTTTTCACTTTTATTGTACAGTTTAAAAAATAGTGCAAATAAAGAAAAACCATTGAATGAGTATTCCAAACTTTTGGCCCCCAGTGTATGCTTTGAATTTTGGCATTTAGCCAAGTGTGTCTCCATTTGTGAACAAAGTAAATATTTCAAAAGACAAATGTACAGTTGTAGGGAGGTACAGTCATGTGAAAAAGTAACTACAGCCCCTGGAAAGTTATATTTTTTACATATTTGGACAGATGGATATGTAATCTTCACTTCAACAATATTGACAGATAAAGGTTACCCAATTTAACAAATCACACAAAACATTTTTTGCTGGAAAATGTTATGCAATTAAAATAAAATGTTAGTACACCCCTATGTTACCATCACATAAAATGGCTAGAATTAGAATTAGGTGTACCAAAACAAGTGCAAATTATTAGAAAACATTAGAGAGAAACATTAGAGGGTCCAGCCTTCCATAAAGATAAGAACATTGGTCTGGTTTGGTCTTAACCATATGGGTGTGTGGTAACAAATCATTCAAAGACCTACCCGAGGCCCTCAGAAGAAAGATAATTGATGCTCATGAGTCTGGGAGGAATTACAAATCCATTTCCAAGCAATTTGAAGTACATCATTCCATTTCCAAGCAATTCGAAGTACATAATTCCACTGTCCAACAAAAATTCCAGACCACTGGCAAACTGCCTAGGACAGATCGTCCCACCAAAGTCAGCCCAAGAGCTGACTGAAAGATGCTCATAGAAGTCTCAAAGAACCCCAGGGTAACATCAAGGGATCTACAGGCCTCTCTTGTCACAATCAATGTCGAAGTGCATGGGTACACTGTCATAAAGAGACTGCACAAACTTGGCCTACATGGGAGGTCAGGAAGGAAGAAGCCTCTGCTCTCAAAAAATAATATCAAGACACAACTGACTTTACCCAGGTGTTGGGTAGGTCTTTTAATCTTTGAATGATGTGTTGCGACACACCCATATGGTTAAGACCAAACCAGACCAATTTTCTTATCTTTATGGAAGGCTGGACCCTCATGTGTACTTACTTTTTCAAATTACTGTATGTAGTCCTGAGATGTTTAACTGACACAAAGAAGACATAATACAACAGCCATTTTTGTAGCATAGCTCATTTTATTGTTTAAACAGTTTTGCATAGGAAATATATCCACTTCCAGTAATTGACTGCAGTAAAAACAGCTGCTAGCAGTATAGGCTGGATATTACAGTAACAATCACAAAAAAATGTTGAGCCTTATTTACATTGATTTTAATCTTGTGGCAATTTTAGCCCCTGCACCAAATGTAACCATCTCAAAGGCATTGCCTACTGCTTTACAGTTCTAAAATCAATAAAAAAAAAAGAAGGGATATCAAGGCCTTCGCTATACAGTTCACAAAGGATACCTGTGGTTCCTAAACTGTAAAATAACAAGATATAAACAAAAAGGTTTCAAAAGTCCTCTAAAACATACATTCAATACATACATAGACCTTTGCACACACCTGCAGTGTTACTACAAGTCACTACTGGAGACTGTTACATTATTTCGTTGGTGTTGTTGTTGTTGTTGTTGTCGTTCTGTTTTGTAATTCACCTTGAAGTGATTCGCCATCGTAATAATGTGTGCACAGAGGGAGTAAAAGTGCCACAAGACCCTGTGGAGAAGTTGGCAAGCATTCGTTTCAAATTACATTAGTTTACATAATGTAGCAATTGACAATCCAAATAAACACGCTGTCCAAATGACGTGTACACATAGTTTGTTCCCACAAAGAGCAAGCATGAGACGTGCGCACCCAGTTGACCAAGACCTTCAAATGAATGAAGCACAAAAAAACGCTCTTGCGAAGCCACATCTCAAACCAAAACCAAAACAATAAACAAAAGAAAAAAAGACAAAAGATTCGGGAGAACACGCCAAGGCGCCCCACACATACCGCTTCATTTTAAGTTGTTGAACTTTTTCAGATATCAGATTTATTAACAATGGACACTCCACTGACATGGTGAGCTTGAACAGGCACTGAATTAATAATATATTTTGTTTGGTGATTAATAATACATAAAATGCTGGTTTTTATGTTTCCTGCATACAACAACAACCTGATGTTAATAATCAATACATGGAACACGGCTATTGCTTGCGTAAAAACACACCTCCTGAAAGCGCTTTCGTCCATCCATCTGTCCTCTTAGTCCCTAGAGCACTAAACATTCAGTAAGTAGAACTACACAGATATTGCATGATTGCCACTGGTCCTCCTTGCATAAGGTACAAACTGAACGGTTGACCATGGATAGCTTTCAACAATCAACTATCTGAATATTGAATAATACTCATCTCTACCAAGCTTTTCTTATCCGTAGGCCTACATGTCGTTCTGTAAAAACGGTTTCACCCGTGTACATACTGTCCAGAGATGATAAAATTAAAGTAGCCCTTTGAAAATAAATATTACCCAAAAAAATGTTTGCAACAAAAAAACTGCCAATACCTGTGTATCTATGAAAGATCTACCATGAGTGAAACGCTGATATAAAAGGTCTGGAGAATCTAAGGGAAATTTCTAAGGGCAATACGAGTACTTGAAGGGCTTGAATCAAATGTAGGTTAAATTATGGAAAGTGCAAAAATGTGTGATGCCTGGGGGCCACAAAGGACTTATATCAACCAATCCTCACAGCGGAACTACTTGCTTGATGTTGCATACACATGCCTGTTCCAAACCCCTAATAGACATATCAAAATATTGCCAAATGCTAGCGCCAAACTTCTCACAGATTGTTGCATCATCCTGTAATTCAGATTTTTCTGAGCAAAACTCTATACGGCACATTTCTAAAGGAGGACTTTTGACACAACACACTTGATCTTAGCACAGTAGAACAATCTATGATGTCACTTCAGACGTTACCCTGCTATTCACTGGTGGTAGGCTCAAATCAGGTGACTTCATTTTAAAGTGACATGAATAGATATCCCCTACCGTTAAACATAGAACCCCAATCAAACCTCTATTTCTCTCGCTCTCCGACATAGATTCAAAACCACATAACCACATAACACTCTGTACTATTGGCCACGCTAACAAAAATAAGAATTAAAATATTACTGAAATGTTTCCAAAATGGAAAGTTTATAAGCACTAAACACAATTAATTTTTTTTTTTTTTTTTTTTTTTTACATTTTAGGGTTCTGTATAGGATACTTCCCCTAAATACAGAAATATGGAAAATTGATAAAATGCTTTTATTTTCGATTATTAGGTGAGAGCTGGAGAGTTGTAACTCAAGTCCAGCCTCCGCAACCAATTTATTGTTTTTTCTTCTTTTCATAAAATGGAATTGACTCCAAGATGTTTGAAAACATTTACAAACAAGGGCGTCAAAGAAAAATCTTGAAAAAGACTACAGTGTACAAACTCCTGCCTATAAGGCAGGCTTCTCAATAGAAATACCCTCATCTTCGCTCGTTGTGTAGTTTCAACCTATCTATCCCTCATACATTCTCTCTTACAAGCACACACACACATACTCACACATTCTCACAAACACACATTACTCACAAGCTGCAAAAAGCAGATTTGACCCCAAAGGACTACTGGTATCGACAACACCACAGTATTCACCTTTATATACACACAGTCTTCTACCCAAAATATCAACACTACATCAAGCCTGACACATTTCTATCACACTTGACTCAGGGAAAATGCACTTCAGTGGGGTCTCCAATGGCCAGAGGCTGCAAAGCACTTACGTTTTCACACAAAAAAAGGCAGAACAGTGCACATAGAACGGGGTGGCTTTTGTTTTTTGTTTTTCTTCACAAAATCAGAATAAGTATCTCGGTGAAGGAGGAGAGAATAAGCTTGACTTGAGTTTAATATGATCTATATACTTTCTGGCCTCTCGTAGTGTTGGGTATATAACACAGTACCTTTCTTCAAATTGAGCAGGTAAGAACGTTCACAATTGTTGGGATAGAGTGCAACAGTTTTCATCATTGTGGATAGTGTCTATTTGAGTTATAAAAGTAATTTCTCGTATTACAAAGTGGGAGAATTCTTAATGCCCTGTGATGCCTGAGATGTTTTTGTTTCTTATATGTACAACTTTTTTTTAGAGTTACATATTTGACAGAACACACTTAGGGAAGACGATTAACCAATGCCTATGTGCTATGCAAGGGCTCTGTTGTTCTTATTCTTCTGGCCCAACAGAGTACAAGGAAAATAGCAGATATCCTTTCTCTGTAGTCCATAGCTTATTACATGATAAAAAACAAGGCTCCCTATAGCGATAAAATAACTCCCTCAAATGGGTAGAGTTATCCCTGGGGTTTATACAGATCTAGTGCATAAACTTGACTTCTTACAAATACTTTATTTAGACTGATTTGACCGGTCTCACAAGCATTTGTCAGTTTGTTGATTGTAGCGCATGGTAACAGGTATCTTGATATTTTATATATATTTTAAGGCATCTACTTGGGAATTGCACACAGCGACTGAAAATAGATTGGCACAGATGTATGTTAAGGGTTAATGCTAATATAGCTTCCTGCATACTATATATAAGTAGTATGAACAAAGTGTTTGCTTTTCACAATTGCAGTATGATTTCAGTTTGCAATTGCGGGTCTGATTAAGGTTAATTGCGGGTCTGATTAAGGTTCCTCTCCTGAATTTTTTTTTAAAATGATTGTCACACTCAAGTCAAGCCGTCTCTCCTGTGAAAATGAGCTTAGTCAATGTCACATGCTAGCACCCCAGGTTGGAAGTTGAAATAAAATAGTCAATTTTGTCACAGTAGACAGATCAGTGACTTTGCAGCCATACGAGACCAACGGGTGCATTCTTTACAGACGAACTGTAAGCTTAGAAAAAAAATAGCCCCTCCCTCCCCCATCAAGAATTCAAAACCCACTGAAACATGTCTCTCCATCTCTCCGTACACTAAAAAAGACCTTGTCATTTCACTGCATAGAAAGCAGTCGCCACTTTGGTCAATTAAAAAGGAAAACAACAACAACGGCAACAAAAACAACGATATCAACAAAATAAATGCGTTAAAATATTGTCTCGAAACTAGCCTCTAATAGCTGACGTATCTATAAGCACTACCTACATAGGCAAAAGTTGGTATTGCATAATTCTGAATCTGAATTCCTCCCTCCTCGATAGTAACTGGAAGATGAATAACAAAAATGAAATGACAAAAACGATAACAACAAAAATTAAAGGTTATTTAAAAAACCACCGAAAATACTGAAAAATAATGATGGTTGATTATAAACTTTAAAACGGCGACTATACACAGCCTTGATATGCAATGTAACTGTGAGATAAAGTAGTAAATGAAAGTTACAATGTCACAATTTTCATTCAGAGTACAAAACAATTTTCTTATCATAAAAATGTTAATTTCTTTTCTATAATGGTAATAAATGCAGCAAAAAACAAGTGTAGTGATGTCTCTATATTCAAAGGCAAGGCACGTAATGTGGACTAGTATGTCATCGTGCAAATTAAGAGTATTGGAGAGATTTGTCATATAAATATATCTGGACTTGGAGAGAGGCCAAGGCAATAGACCTGCAGTGCACTATTCTAGATTTCAGGGACTGCCACCACTGTATCTGGGATTTGAGTGTTCAAGAAGCAAAATGTGCAACCCTTTGCAACCTTGAAGGTTCAGAGTTGCACAAAAAGTGTAGATTTTTCGACATACACACACTTTTGTGAATGACTTTAACAGCCTTCTGTGTTTTTTTAGTCAAATCATATTATAAACACAAGCTTCATAAGCTGATGGCCAAATGCATATGTTCTTGATTTCAGATGCCATTTATACACTACGTGTTTCATAAAAAAAAAAAAATATTTTGTATTTTTTTTATAACAATAAATAAAAAGCTCCCCATGAGACTGAGTAGGGCTCAATAGAAGTGCTGTCATGTTCATATTCAGTTCTGCACAGGTAGCTTAATGAGCACCTTCAAACACATCACTGCATTTCAGGCATAGTATTCTTTTCGTTCCATATTTAGATACATGGAAATGCGACTGAAATCAACTCAAACCTTTTTACGTTTACGTATTTAAAACAACAAAGTTTCATATTTACCCACCTTCCTTTAGAGTCTTAGGGCTGACAGACATAGCTTCCCTTCAAAAATTCAATTGCACTTGCCTCTTTCGAGATTTTTAGATAATTTTTTGTATTTTTTAAAATTCTTTTCTAAAGGAGATTCAAATTCTTAAAAAACGGGTCAAATCTCTAACCTAAAAATATAGTGTTTTCTCTTCTTTTTTTTTACCATAGTAAGAGTTGACAACTCTAAGGAGTATAACTAACCTTTAAGTGGATAGCAGTACAGAATCAACAGGATAACGATTTTCAGACAAAAGAGAAATTGTATCACAGTAAACTGAAAAAAACTACAAAAAAAACCACTCTGAATTCACAATTTGTTCCTATGGTTACATAGTCATAGTTTGACATGGGAGCCTCTTCTGTAGAAGGGGTAAAGGTCAGAGTTGAATAACTTACAGTCAGGTAATCTATTACCAGCCAGCCTTTGTGTGTTTCAGATCACTTCCCCTGTTCGTAAACCAAGGCTAGAAGCTCCCAACAACAGAATGAAGAAGAAGAATACCACTATCAGACTAAGAGTTGTCATGCAAAATATTAAGGCATCTAAATGTTTTTGTACAGGATACATCACAGTATTTTGAATGGAAAGGCTCTTCTCACACAATGACTGACTGGCATGCCATAGGGTTAGCTAGAGTGGACCCAATCAGATTAGCTCCAAACCAACTCAAGTCTTCTTGGCCAATGTCCCGATGGGAGGAGAGGTTTGGGGGAGAAAAGGGTGGAGGTGAGGTGGAGGGGGGGGACAAAGGACAAACACAATTGTTTTAAGTGCTGCTTGCTGATTATTTCCCCTGTTGCCGACACTTCTTGCCCCCCCCCCGACGGGTCTTCAGTTCTCTGCCTCTGTGTGGAGGAGAGGGGGCTCACCAATGATGTTTATGCTGTAGTTCTGGTGGACATTTGTTGGCAGAATCGGAGTCCCGTTCGTGACTTGGAATGGAACTAAGCTCGCCCAGGTACCAGGACTGTGGAAACACAACAGAGAGAGGAGAGAACAGAAGAAGGCTTTGAGTCACCTGCACTGAGCATTGGAAGCTTTTGGACACTTTTGAAAGCATGAGTAGAGATATGATAACAGCACCAATCAGATGCTCTACACACACAACGATGAAATGCTCTGCAGCAAGTCATTACATTTATACTGTAACACATCACTATAAAATGAACAGTTACACTTTAGAGGGATATGTCAGTTGAGGAAAAAGGACAAAAGGGTTCATTCATAATGTTAAAACCACATTCAATTACCCAATTATTTAGTTAGGCAAAACACAATTCTGAGTAGTTAGCATTATGTCTTGTTAGGATCCGTCATTATTATGCAATCAAATTTCTACAAATCAAATTCTACGTTTAATGAATATCCCCTAAAACTATTTCAACAAAATGTTCATGCAGACCATTTGACAATGGCATGTCCCAAGTCCACTATAGACTCCTCCCTCTTAACCAATCACTTCCCACTGGGCACAGACATCAATTCATTGCCTAATCCACGTTGGTTCAATGTACTTTCCTTGAAATTATGTGGAAACAACGTTGATTCAACCAGTGTGTGCCCAGTGCGTTTGCTTTACCCAGGAAGACTGATGTAAAGGCCTTGTCTAGTCTCATCAGTCTATGGTTCGAGGGGGACACAGTCAAACAAAGCGCTTCCGCCGTATTACGCCGATTCCTCTGAGAAGGATGTCAAGCGAGGATCACACCTAATTCCATATCAACAGACCCTCTCCATGTTGATCAATGGTGCTACAGAAGGGGGTTGGGGTCTTTACAAATCCGCCCCATCCCTATTCAACGCACGCTAATGCAACACAACACAGCGATTGTTCACCGGAGGCGCAAACTGAATACGCGGCCTGCCTGCGAAACAAATAGTGAGTTGTTCTCAAGCGGCTCAATGATACGTACATGTTGAATAATTAATCAATTAGCCCCCCTTCCCACTACCCACTACTCACTTCCCACTACCCACTACCCACTACCCACTACCCACTCCTGCTACATCTGAAATACCTGTCTTGCACAATTGCTGCATTATATTCCAACCCTATATACAGGGCCTGGTATACAGACACTAGACTAGAGGAGGATAAAGAGTTTGGGCTGCAAAGAACGAGGGATATTTTTGAATGGTTTAGTAGGTTAACCAAGACCCTCCACTGTTTCCATGCAGGTGTAAGGATTCCTCGAAAAAGTTTATTCTTGTTGTCAGTGGGGGAAGAGGAGAGGAGTGGGGACCGGATATGGTGGAACACAGACTTAATTCCCCCTGAGGCTGTCCCATCTGACACGCCTGTCTGTCTGTGTCCATGAATGGTGTCTAATGATCTGGTCTGCATTTCATACAAAACACTTCTGTTAGCGCCTTAGCCTCAGCTGAAATCAATGGGAACGACATATTCAATGCATGTTTCTAAGGGGATCAGACTCCTTAGAAAATAAAATAAGAGAGGAAAAAAGAGAGAAGGAGAGGAGGGAAGGAGAGGAGAGGAGGGAAGGAGGGAAGGAGAGAGAAAGATAGACAGATAGTAAGAAAGGAAGAAAATCTGACAACTAAATGTGTACCTGGAAAATGTTGGAAGCCCGATCCAGTCCTCTAAAGGGTTAAAACACCAGATATGATCTACACAGGCTATTTGGGCAGGGCTTTTTTCTCCTCCTCCATACTCCTTTCTCCTTGGACCCACTCCCTTCATCATTCTCGCTCCTCCTTCTAGCCCCCCCCCTACCTCTCTCTCTACCTCTCATTGCTTCTCTCTCTCTCTCTCTCTCTCCTCTAACTCTTTATCTCTCTACCTTTCTTTGCCTCTTTCTCTCCCTCTCCCCCTCTCTCTCTCTCTCTCTCGCTGGCCTGCCAAAAATCATCTGACAGGAAATGAGAGATTACGTTTTTCCTACCTTGCTGAACAAAGAAAGCTCAGAGCAGGCTAGTTCCCTGCACCATTCTCTTCTCTCCCCCCCCCCCCCCCCCCCAACACACACACCTTCAATTTCTCTCCCCCATAACACACACACACTCTCTTTCTCTCCCCCCTAACACACACACACACTCTCTCTTTCTCTCCCTGTCTCCCCCCTAACACACACACACTCTCTTTCTCTCCCCCTAACACACACACACACTCTCTCTTTCTCTCCCTGTCTCCCCCCTAACACACACACACTCTCTTTCTCTCCCCCTAACACACACACACTCTCTCTTTCTCTCCCTCTCTCCCTCTCTCCCCCCAACACACCCTCTCTTTCACTCCCCCAACACACACACACACTCTCTCTTTCTCTCCCTCTTTCCCCCTAACACACACACACACACTCTCTCTTTCTCTCCCTCTCTCCCCCTAACACACACACACACACTCTCTCTTTCTCTCCCTCTCTCCCCCCAACACACACACACACTCTCTTTCTCTCCCCCCTAACACACACACACTCTCTCTTTCTCTCCCTCTCTCCCCCCAACACACACACACCCTATCTTTCTCACTCCCCAACACACACACACTCTCTATTTCTCTCCCTCTCTCCCCCAACACACACACACCCTCTCTTTCTCTCCCCCCAACACACACACCCTCTCTTTCTCACCCTCTCTCCCCCCAACACACACACTCTCTCTTTATCTCCCTCTCTGTCTCCTACTCTAAAGACCTTCTCAGGTGAAGACACAGACACATCAAAGGTTCCCTATACAGTCCATCACACTGTCAATCCCATAGAATTACATATAGAATAACAGGATATCTATGGTCAATCCATATTACTAATCTATTTCTCCAAATGATTCATTGTATAAAAAAAATATGACGTATTTGCTTGAGTTGGGGATGTCATTCATTAAGCCCAGGTTCACTCCAACACAGGCCTGCAGGTGGCTTCAGACGAGGGCACTCACAATCATTCATGAGTAAAACAACTTTCCTCATGTTCTCCCCCTACGCAACCTCTACCCATGTCCTCCTTTAGCCCTATCTTAGAGCTCCACGGCCCCAAATCCCACTAATTTGCCTCTACACAAGCGCCAGCGTCCAGTGGGCTTCAGTTAATGATTAAGCCGACCAAATTAGATTATCTAATGGCATCTTAACGGATTGCTGACCCATTTCCTGCCGAATGGCAACATGCAAGTCTGGAAGTGTTTTATAAGTCCTAGTATGCAGGACTATATAAGTGGGAGCAAGACAATACAAACGCATGTCATCTGAATACATTGCCACTTAAACAGAGCATTCAGATTCTCAATCCTATGAACAAATCTAACTTTCTATGAGAGTCAGATTACTAGTGAATGAATTAGGATAAAAAAAGACTAGAGAAAATCAACAAATGCACTCTCAATGCAATGTCTCAATAGAGCCCATGATGCACCAGTATATTTAGATTGTCAATACTTTGCTGATAAGAATACGGAATACCGGCCTCCCGAGTGGCGCAGCGGTCTCAGGCACTGCGTCGCTAAAGCCTGGGGTTCGATCACAACCGGCTGTGACCGGGAGTCCCATAGGGCGGCGCATATTTGGGTTAGGGGAGGGTTTGGTCGGGGGGGCTTTACTTGGCTCATTGCACTCTAACGACTCCTTGTGGCGGTCCGGGTGCCTGCAGGATGTCGTCAGTTGAGCGGTGTTTCCTCCGACATATTGTTGCAGCTGGCTTTCGGGTTAAGCGATCTCGTGTCGACCCGCCAAGTAGCGCGGCTTGGCGGGTCATGTTTTGGAGGATGCATGACTCGACCTTCGCCTCTCCCGAGCCCGTTGGGAAGTTGCAACGATGAGACGAGATCACGAAATTGAGGTAAAAGGGGGTAGAATACGGAATACCTCATCTACCCCCGTGATTCAGATTACCAAGACATCACTCGGTCTGAGGTGTAAGCAAATGTATGGTTGGTTCAAATGTTGCAGATGACATTATGTCATGGTCAGGGAAAATATGGTGCCAAGTTCCCTATTGTCAACTAAAGTGTTCTACAGATGCAGTTAGCAATCTATACTGGCACTCTTCAGCGACATTTGAATTCAGACACTGAAGCTCACCCAACTCGCTGTGTTTCCGTTTTTGGAAAATCAACAGAAGACAATCAACTTGTCTGAGCTGTTATCTCTTGCAGTCTTCATATTTCAAGAGGAAATACTGATGAGTTTATGAACTCTCTTACTGAAAATATGGAAACCATTTAAAAGCCACACTTCACTGCAAATGTATACGGTAGATAATGGATAATGTCTGACAAGAAATGTGTTTTTCTTTCACTGCAGTTCTCATCGATCCTATAGAAGTCGAGTCTCTGTTAGTCATGTCTGAGCAGAGAGAGTGAGCGAGAGAGAGAGGCCTCCTTGCAGCTCGGGAACATATTTCCTCTTACCTCCACTGGTCTATTAGGAGGCCTAGAGAAGGGGCTCTCAAAAAACCCTGTAACCTCACAGAGGGCAGAGTAGGCCGGATGGAGGCTTTAAAAGCGTGCACACACACAGCCCGTCTCTCCTTATATCCTATTAGCTATACAGTTATGTTCTATCATTTTCAGAACAAGGAGAAACTAATGAGGAAACGCTAAGCTAGGTTCTCTGGTAAAATTGAAGTTAACATGTTTTCCAAGGAGAGTGAGACAGCAGGCGAGAGAGAGAGAGAGAGAGAGAGAGAGAGAGAGAGAGAGAGCATTGACAGAGTTACGTGTCTCTTTAAGTAGGAGGAGGAGTGGGGATAAAAGGACAAAGCCGGAGAGAGCTGGAAGAAAAGGGCTAACTGTCACCTACAAGCAGTTTGAGACTCAAGTACAACCAAACAAATAGAGTATGAAGAAAATATTGAAAAAGAAACGATTTGTCACTCAGGTATGGGCCCTGGTCAAAAGAAGTGCATTACATAGAGAAGAGGGTGCCATTTGGGATGCAGACATACTATTTATGTGAGCTGTCACACCGCCAAGGCCTCCAACAGATGTTTTATGTGTGCTTAACTTTCCCTGACACACAGCCCATCCAACCCAAGGACTTTCTAAGGCTCGGAGCAAAAATGAAAGATAAATATGTGTTGCATTGGGGTAGAAAGAGAGAGAGAGAGAGAGAGAGAGAGGTTTAGATACAAATAAAGACAGCGAGAAAAAGACAGGGATCACTGGTTAACCATTTGTGACCTGCTATTCTTTGGAAGGAGAAATCGTTTCAAATAACTATTTTTGTTTACTGATACTGCCATGGCCCCATTCCAAAGACCCAATCAGCCAATAAAGTCTGCAGCACCCTGTCACTCAGTGCAGTCCACACAGGCATGCTAGACGATAGCAGAATACCCCTTGATAATGTCCAGTAACACATACAAGCTAACAGGTAACGTTAATCCTAGTCCTGGTAGCCAACCTGTTCAGGAGTCTTATGGCTTGGAGGTAAAAGCTGTTGAAAAGTGATGTACTGTTCCGTACGAACTACCCTCTGTAGTGCCTTGCGGTCAGAGGCCGAGCAGTTGCCGTACCAGGCAGTTGCCGTACCAGGCAGTGATGCAACCAGTCAGGATGCTCTTAAATGTTGCAGTTGTAGAACCATTTGAGGATCTGAGGACCCATGACAAATCTTTTCATTCTCCTGGGGAATAGGCTTTGTCGTGCCAAGATGATGTAACAGTGCGGACGTGTTTTTTTGGCCTGTCTCATGTCCCGTGTAAATAGTCTGTAATTAGTCTGTCTTTCCGTATATTTTTCTTATTCCTCATATACTTTTCCTGCAAACCGCCTCAGCCAACGTGGAATGGATCTACTATTTTCGTTATTTCTTTTTTTCTTTCTCATTTAACTGAACCTCCGACAGAAGCTAGCCTGCTAGCTAGCCTGCTAACTAGCTACTAGCCATTGCTAGCCACTGCTAGCGGTCCTCACCACTGCTCTGCCTGCATCAGCCAGCTTTAGTTCGGACAATATCGGCCAGTCTGCACAGCGCGCTACCAACCCTGCGCATATCGGATTGCGTTCCCTTCCACTTCACCGGATTTCTGCCGAAATCACAGGACCATCACACCGGATCATCGCAGCTAGCTAGCTGTGGCTGTTGTTTGGCTAACACTATCGTCCGGAAGCTTTCACAAGTTAGCCTTGAGCTAGCCTCGAGCTAGGCCCATCTCCCGGCTAGCCGACGTGTACTAGCTAATTCCCGGGCTACAGCACCTTTGTCAACCAGCCTGGACCTTCTACTGTTGACACGACTGGTCTGCCGACGTAATCGTCCGACGTGGTTTCAACAGGCTTTTCCGCTACGACGTAGCAGAATGATCCATCTGCTAGCCCCGGCCCGCTAGCATTCTGAACGCTGTACCTCCCGCTCGCCTAGAGCAGCGCCCACTGAACTGCTCCCTGGCTCACCTCTTTGCTGCTCATTGGACCTTATGATCATTCGGCTACATAGCTGTTCCTGGTCCTGTGTGTGGCACAACATTTTCTCAGTCTGTTTAGGTTCTTTCTTATTGTTCTATTCCACTGTAGAGGCCCAGTCCCGCTCAACATACCTCAGATAGCTCCTATGTCCCACCCCCCACACACGCAGAGACCTCACCTGGCTTAACTAGTGCCTCCAGAGATGCAACCTTACCCAACGCCTAGGTTTACCCCCACTGAATTCTCATCCTACCATATCCCTGTCTGTACATTATGCCATCAATCTATTCTATCGCGCCCAGAAATCTGCTCCTTTTATTCTCTGTACCCAACGCACTAGACAACCAGTTCTTAAAGACTTTAGCGTACCCTTATCCTACTCCTCCTCTGTTCCTCTGGTGATGTAGAGGTAAACCCAGGTCCTGTAGCCCCCAGTACTACATCTATTCCCAATGGGCTCTCATTTGTTGACTTCTGTAACCGTAATAGCCTTGGTTTCATGCATGTTAACATCAGAAGACTCCTCCCTAAGTTTGATTTATTCACTGCTTTAGCACACTCCGCCAACCCTGATGTCCTAGCTGTGTCTGAATCCTGGATTAGGAAGGCCACCAAAAATTCTGAAATTTTCATCCCCAACTACAATATTTCCTGTCAAGATAGAACTGCCAAAGTAGGCAGAGTTGCAATCTACTGCAGAGATAACCTGCAGAGTTCTGTCATACTATCCAGATCTGTGCCCAAACAGTTTGAGCTTCTACTTCCACCTTTCCAGAAATAAGTCTCTCACTGTTGCCGTTTGTTACAGACCCCCCTCAGCCCCCAGCTGTGCCCTGGACACCATATGTGAATTGATTGCCCCCCATCTATCATCAGAGTTCGTACTATTAGGTGACTTAAACTGGGATATGCTTAACACCCCGGCCGTCCTTCAATCTAAGCTAGATGTCCTCAATCTCACACACATTATCAAGGAACCTACCAGGTACAACCCTAAATCCGTAAACATGGGCACCATCATAGATATCATCCTGACTAACTTGCCCTCCAAATATACCTCCTCTGTTTTCAACCAGGATCTCAGCGATCACTGCGTCATTGCCTGCTTCCGTAATGGGTCCGCCATCAAACGACCACCCCTCATCACTCTCAAACGCTCCCTAAAACACTTCAGTGAGCAGGCCTTTCTAATCGATCTGGCCCGGGTATCCTAGAAGGATATTGACCTCAGCCGTCAGTAGAGGATGCCTGGTTGTTCTTTAAAAGTGCTTTCCTCACCATAAATAAGCATGCCCCATTCAAAAATTCAAAAAATAAGAACAGATATAGCCCCTGGTTCACTCCAGACTTGACTCCCTTTGACCAGCACAAAAACATCCTGTGGCGTACTGCATTAGCATCGAATAGCTTTTTCAAACAGAAATTTGCATCCTCTAGTACTAATTCCAAAAACTTCTGGGACACTGTAAAGTCCATGGAGAATAAGAGCACCTCCTCCCAGTTTCCCACTGCACTGAGGCTAGGAAACACTGTCACCACCGATAAATTTACAATAATCTAACATTTCAATAAGCATTTTGCTACGGCTGGCCATTCTTTCCACCTGGCTACCCCTACCCCGGCCAACAGCTCTGCACCTCCCGCAGAAACTTGGTTTCTCAAACGACTGCCTTGCCTGGTTCACCAACTACTTCTCAGATAGAGTTCAGTGTGTCAAATTGGAGGGCCTGTTGTCCGGTCCTCTGGCAGTCTCTATGGGGGTGCCACAGGGTTAAATTCTTGGGCCGACTAAATTCTCTATATATATCAATGATGTCGCTCTCGCTGCTGGTGACTCTCTGATCCATCTCTACGCAGACGACACCATTCTGTATACATCTGGCCCCTCTTCGGACACTGTGTTAACAAACCTCCAAACGAGCTTCAATGCTGTACAACACTCCTTCCGTGGCCTCCAACTGCTCTTAAATGCTAGTAAAACTAAATGCATGCTTTTCAATTGAACGCTGCCCGCACCCGCCCACCGGACTATCATCACTACTCTTGACAGGTCTGACTTAGAATACATGGACACCTACAAATACCTAGGCATCTGGTTAGACTGTAAACTCTCCTTCCAGACTCACATTAAGCATCTCCAAAATTAAATCTAGTATCGGCTTCCTATTTCGCAACAAAGCCTCCTTCCCTCATTCTGCCAAACATGCCCTTGTAAAACTGACTATCCTACCGATCCTTGACTTTGGCGATGTCATTTACAAAATAGCCTCCAACACTCTACTCAGCAAATTGGATGTAGTCTATCACAGTGCCATCTGTTTTGTTACCAAAGCCCCATATACTACCCACCACTGCGACCTGTATGCTCTCGTTGGCTGGCCCTCACTACATATTTGTCGCCAAACACACTGGCTCCAGGTCATCTATAAGTCTTTACTAGGTAAATCCCAGCCTTATCTCAGCTCTCTGGTCACCATAGCAACACCCACCCGTAGAATGCGCTCCAGCAGGTATATTTCACTGGTCATCCGCAAAGCCAACACCTCCTTTGGTCGCCATTCCTTCCAGTTCTCTGCTGCCAATGACTGGAACGAATTGCAAAAATCATTGAAGCTGGACACTACCATCTCCCTCAATAACTATAAGCATCAGCTGTCAGAGCAGCTTTCCAATCACTGCACCTGTATGCAGCCCATCTGTAAATAGCCCACCCTACTACCTCATCCCCATATTTATTATTTTGGCTCATTTGCACCCTAGTATCTCTATTTGCACAATTTGTGTTTGGACCATTCTAGTTTGTTTGTGATGTGGACAACCTGCTCCACTACAGCCCCATCGATGAGAATGGAGGCGTGCTCGGTCCTCCTTTTCCTGTAGTCCACAATCATCTCCTTTGTCTTGATTACGTTGAGGGAGAGGTTTTTATCCTGGCACCACACGGCCAGGTCTCTGATCTCCTCCCTGTAGGCTGTCTAGCCGTTGTCAGTGATCAGGCCTACCACTGTTATGTCGTCTGCAAACTTAATGATGGTGTTGGAGTCGTGCCTGGCCATGCAGTTGTGAGAGAACAGGGAGTACAGGAGGGGACTGAGCAAGCACCCCTGAGGGGCCCCAGTGTTGAGGATCAGCGTGGCATATGTGTTGTTACCTACCCTTACCACCTGGGGGCGGCCCCCTCGAAGTGAGAATATTTGTGATTTAGTTTGTCAGTTAGGCTCGTGCCACTGAGCAGCTCGCGGCTGTGCTTCCCTTTGTAGTCTGTAATAGTTTGCAGGCCCTGCCACATCAGACGAGCGTCGGAGCTGGTGTAGTACGATTCAATCTTAGTTCTGTATTGGCGCTTTGCCTGTTTGATGGTTAGTCTGAGGGCGTAGCCGGATTTCTTATAAGCGACCGGGTTAGAGTCCCGCTCCTTGAAGGCGGCAACTCTACCCTTTAGCTCAGTGTGGATGTTGCCTGTAATCCATGGTTTCTGTTTGGGGTATGTGCGTACAGTCACTGTGGGGACGACGTCATCGATGCACTTATTGATGAAGCCAGTGACTGATGTGGTCTACTCCTCAATGCCATCGGAAGAATCCCGGAACATATTCTAGTCTGTGCTAGCATGTGCTAGCAAAACAGTCCTGTAGCTTAGCATCTGCGTCATCTGACCACTTCTTTATTGACCGAGTCACTGGTACTTCCTGCTTTAGTTTTTGCTTGTAAGCAGGAATCAGGAGGATGAAATGATGGTCAGATTTGCCAAATGGAGGGCAAGGGAGAGATTTGTATGTGTCTCTGTTTGTGGAGTAAATGTGGTCTAGAGTTTTTTTTTCCTCTGGTTGCACATTTACTGATTTAAGTTTTCCGGCCACTAGGAGCGACGCCTCTGGATGGGCGTTTTCCTGTTTGCTTATTGCCTTATAGATATTACAGTTTTTGATGTCCCGTTGGTAGGATATTCGTGATCGTATCTCGTCTCATTTATTGTCCAATGGTTGTACGTTGGCTAGGAATACTGATGGTAAAGGTAGATATCCCACTCGCCGTCAGATACAATGGCAGAAACATTATGTACAAAATAAGTTACAAATAATGCGAAAAGAAACACATAGCACAATTGGTTAGTCTGGCAGTCTATGAATGATCATAATGACTATATGGTATCTACAACACATGAGCTGAGGTCTAGAACCTACTGGAATAGTGAGCAAACAACAGATTGTTCAGATTCTTTATGGGCATGTTGGGGTGGCAGCAGTGAAAGGGTAACTGAGGGAAGGAATGCAGAGAGGTGAGGGTTAAACCCTTTGTCTGAAAATCTGAAAGGGTAGACTTTATTTATTCAAGGTATGAATTAACTTGGTAATACTTATACAGTATATTGTGTGTGTTTGTATGTGTGTGTGCGTGTGTGTGTGTGTGTGTGTGTGTGTGTGTGTGCGTGCTTCATCAGACAGTTTGTAGACAAGTGATAGAGAGATTGTTTGAAATAATTGAAACGTTACCTTTGCCAAGCAATCCCCAAAGTATCCTCAGTGCCACTGGGGCCATAATGCCTGCCGTTTTGATTCATGGTCCAGTCACATATCCTGAGCTGTCAATTGAAACCTAGCAGTCAGACACGGAGCCAGTAGCACAACTCTCACAACTCACTTTGATATCACTTACACAAAGTTACTATACAATGTCACTAGGAAACAAAGTCATGCATGCAAACAAAGCCTAAAGCAGAAAACCTAGAGCAAATTGGGCAATCTATTACACCTCTGGTTTTATCTAAACATAACACATATGATACGGCAGTCATTATCATTCAGTAACATTAGATCCTCTTTCTACAGTTAAAATATATGGAAAGCAGATCATATAAAGAACATTAAGCATTTCATCACAATTAGTACTACGTTTCTAATCTGACCTGGAAGCAAAGAAGAGGTTAGTTTACAGAATGTGAGTCATTTCAAAATGGCAGTCATTCAGCTACTCTACAAGGCAGTAGTTCCCTATGGTTAGCCTATGGGGCCATGTATTCCACAGGTTACATGCATGTTGTCATTAGCTATTCATTGTTATTCTGCATACAGGCTCTTTGAGGCCTTTCTGTCTTTTATAGCAGTCATATTCTGGTCTAAGTATCCCCATATGGAATTATTAGTATTAGGATGAAACTCAGGTAGCTAGATGAGATTGTGGGAGGTAAGGTAAGGGCTGCTGGCTATCTCTAAGGTTCTACAAAAATAACATGCACGTGCACACACACACACACACACTTGCGCGCATGCACACACAAGAACGTGCACTTACACAAAACCACCACATGTGAATCACACATTCTCCTATCCCATGCATTATGCACAGACACGTGTCCACAATCCAGTGGAGAGCCATCTCAGCCAATACCCAGATAACCGTGCACCTTTAGTCAACACAATCAACACATCCATTTAGTAATGCATCGTGAAAAAGTGCCTCGTGAGCAATCTTCCCGCCGCTGTGGCAGACTGAAGAGCTCTTAAGAGGGTTTAATCATACGGTATATCCTCACACACTGAATATTCAAAACCCACTTAGGATGGTCGATAACATTAGCCACCTGTACACACAGCCACACTGAACGGTTTTCCACTGCTGCACTACATCTTGAGGTGAACGACTGATTTCCTCACGTTCTTGTATTTAGCGTCTGCCGAATTAACTAGCCAATGATAAAGAAAACTAAAAAAATGTACGCAACCGTGCACGCACGCACGCACGCACACACGCACGCACAGGAGGATATAAACAGAGGGCGCCACTCAACAAACCTAGCCAACAAACCTAGTCTTGTCCCTCTACTAATATCAGAGGCCAGGGTACTACATACACCACACAGCACACCAACACCCTACACTGCCTCTACACTACCCAGCATAGCCCAGTCTGCTGCTCTGCTCTGACAAAGCTTTGAGCATAGAGAACGTTCTGGCTGTGCCAGACGCTCTACCCCCCCCCCCCACGCTCTATGCCAGGCCTGCCAGCACTCCTCTAGGGGGGCTCGCCATCTGTCTGCCGGCACTGCCAGATCACAGCGGCAGGGGTAAGAGGGACAGGCAGAATGGGGATTAGCAGGCTGCCTTAGATAATACCAAATGTTATCTGATCACCGAACGTTCCCACAGGAGCACATGGTGGAGGAACAGTCCCTTTAAGGGTTAACCAAGGAGAAGACATGAATGACAGTTTTGTTTTTTTCTCACCGATTTTCCACTAAGGAATTGTTGTTTGGAAGGAGGAGGGGTTTGGAAGGTGTCTGTAGAATAGGCACTGGGAACATTGGAGGTCTGACTACACTTTATCTCTAGAGCTGCATACTGGAATATCGCCTGTGACTGCACCGGAAACATGACACCTCAAGTCGGGGAAACTAATCCACCTCGTGAGTCTCCTCTCTACACCCAACCAGCCTCAGAACAAAGGTCTACCTTAAACAGACAGGAGAAGTGTCAATACATCTCATAACTCCACCAAATAAATATCCTGAGCCGGGGTGACATGACATCAACAACAAAGGAAGAGTATCTATTTACTCCAAAGGGAACAGTGGCCTAGTGTCATAAACCACAGGTTGAAAGACCTAGCTTTTTAGGTTTAAATCATCCTGAACCACAGAACACACACACAAAGCCTATAATATTAGCATGATGAATGGCTATTGTATAGTATTTCCCCCAAGTCTATTTCTATTCATTTAGTATTCAGTGGCAGTGTTAGGGTAAAGAATACAAGATATACTAAAATATAATATTATAAACTAGTGTTCTTAATTAACCTACCTGGAAAAAAACATCTATAAAATAAAGGGGTCTTGTTTAGTCTATGAGACAGCATTGAGTTAAGCTGCTGTTAACTGACAGAAGTAGCAAGGCTACTAAAAAATGTGGCATATAAACTCTACACACGCATGGACACACACATTAACAAAACAGCACATTTTCTGCCTGCTCTACCAAGCTGTAGAGAAATACAGGCCAGGCTTTGTCATTACGCTCAACAGGAACGGTGAAGAAAAACCACTGAATATTATGTAGCTGCAGATGCATTCAATTAAGAGTGGTTGAAAACACTTGGACTCGGACCAGCGTGTGTGTGTGTGGTGTGTGTGTGTGTGTGTGTGTGGAGGGGGGGTTCATAAGGAGAGGCTGGCGCTCCAAGCCTAATTTTTCCACCCTCGCCAACCGCAATGCTCCTAACCTCACACACAATTCAGCCGCCACGCGGCCGCATTGGCGCCGACACACAGTCTGGCCCTGGTCTGTATCGTGTTCACATGTCTCAGGCTAAATATTCTGAGTTACAGAATAGCATGGGAGTAATAGCACACACTGTCGAATAGATACTGAACCACGACGTCGGAGCGATTGAGATTTGTCTGTCTTTGTGTGTACATTCTTGTTTTTGAAACCATTATATTGTTCTTTAATGGACTGTGAAATAAAGCTAAAACAAATTGCATTAAGGGAATGATGGTCTCTTTCTGTATGTCTGTGATGACTTATTGGCATATGGCAAAATATTTGAAGAAAACTGTTGAGCACATTACACCTTCATCGTATTACTGTACTTCTATTTACTTTCTTCCCCATACCGAAAAAATGTGATAAAAGATACTTCAAAATATGAACTACATACAGTACATGGAATGGTAAAATGACAAAGTAAAACAATTTAAAAAAAATTAATAAATACAGAAATATAAAATTTACATAAGTATTCACACCCCTGAGTCAATACAACACCCCTGAGTCAATACAGTTGTAATTGGCAGCAATTACAACTGTGAGTCTTTCTGGATGAGTCTCTAAGAGCTTTGCACACCTGGATTGTACAATATTTGCACATTATTATTTTAACAATTTTTCAAGCCTCTGTCAAGATGGTTGTTGATCATTGCTAGACAGACATTTTCAAGTCTTGCCATTTTCAAGCTGATTTAAGCCCAAACTGTAACTAGGCCACTCAGGAACATTCAATGTCGTCTTGGTAAGCAACTCTAGTGTATATTTGTCTAGGTAATTTTTTTACATATTTTTTAGGTTATTTTCCTGCTGAAAGGTCTCCCAGTGTCTGGTGGAAAGCAGACTGAACCAGGTTTTCCTCTAGGATTATTCCTGTTCTTAGCTCTATTTCTTTTTATCCTAAAAAACTCCCTTGTCCTTGCTGATGACAAGCATACCCATAATATGATGCAGCCACCACCATGCTTGTGTTGGATTTGCCCCAACATAGCGCTTTGTATTCAGGACATAAAGTACATTTCTTTGCCACATTTTTGTGCCTTATTGAAAACAGGATGCATGTTTTGAAATATTTGTATTCTGTACAGGCTTCATTCCTTTCACTCTGTAATTTAGGTTAGTATTGTAGAGTAACTACAATGTTGTTGATCCATCCTCAGTTTTCTCCTACTGTTTTAAAGTCACCATTGGCCTCATGGTGAAATCCCTGAGCGGTTTCCTTCCTCTCTGGCAACTGAGTTAGGAAGGACTCTGTATCTTTGTAGTGACTGGGTGTATTGATACACCATCCAACGTGTAATTAATAACTTCACCATGCTCAATTGGATATTCAATGTCTGCTTTTTTTTTTTTACCAATCTACCAATAGGTGCCCTTCTTTGCGAGACAATGGAAAACCTCCCTTGTCTTTGTGGGTGAATCTGTGTTTGAAATTCACTGCTCGATTGTCGGATCTTACAGACAATTGTATGTGTGGGGTACAGAGATGAGGTAGTCATTCAAAAAAATCATGTTAAATACTATTTTATGCAACTTATTCTGTGACTTGTAAAGCACATTTTTACTCCTGAACTTATTTAGGCTTGCCACAACAAGAGTTGAATACTTATTGACTCGACACATTTCAGCTTTTAATTTTGTATTAATATGTACATATGTCTAAAAACATAATTCCATTGACATTGTTTTTGTGGGGTATTGTGTGTAAGCCAGTGACACAAAATCACAATTTAATACATTTAAAATTCAGGCTGTAACACAACAAAATGTGGGGAAAGTCAAGGGGTGTGAATACTTTCTGAAGGCACTGTATTAGGACAGTGAAGCTAAAACATTTAATTTGGCTCTTTACTCCAGCATTTTGGATTTGAGATCAAATGTTATATATGAAATGACAGTACAGAATGTCACCTTTTATTTGAGGGTATTAACATGCATATCTATTTGACCGTTTAAAAATGAAAGCACTTCATGTGTCTAGTCCCTCTATTTGAAGGTGTCATACGTATTTGGACAAATTACTTTATAATGTATAGTATTTGGTCCTATGACTGTTGTTTGTGACTGTTGGATGCATTTGTAGTTTGTTTTGGCTGTTTCGATTATATTGTCACGAATGAATCAGATAGGTAAAAACAGATATGTATGAAAATAACCTCAAATAAAAGGTTACATTCTGTACTGCTGCCTCACATGAAAAAATGTATCTCAAATCCAAAATGCTGGAGTATAGAGCCAAGTTAAACGTTTTAGCTTCACTGTCCAAATAGATACGCAGGGGAGTATATGTCTCCACTATACAATTACAGCGCATTTACTGTCACTTACTGGAACAGCTCATGTCTGTGATCGTTTTACTTCTCAGACTCTGCATGTATCTGTGCCAGAACCGACAATAAGTTCTCACTCTCAGATAGAATGAAATATCTCTGTGGTCTCAGATCCCTTTTGGAGAGGTAGAGAGGAAGGAAAGGAAGGCAGGAAGGAAGGGGGAGGAGAGGAAGTGAAAGAAGAGTAGTGGTAATGTGTCTCACCTGTTGCTGGTGAAGAAAAGCCGGATCTCTAGGGTTCAGTCCTACAAAACGATTGGCTGTGGGGGTACCCGGGGCTGAGTAGCCTGGAGGACCAAACACACAAACACACAAACACACGGAGACACACGGACACAACAAGAAAATATTAAAGTTATTCATCTTTATACAGTGCGCAAAATGGAAACGGTTACAGTAATGGTGGACAGAGGGTTTTTTTGCAGAGCCAGGGAGAGAGAAGGAAGAGGAGCTCACCGTCGTACTCACCTTCTGATGTGATGGGCTTGGTGTCGGACATGGAGAGAGACACGGGTCGCACTGTGCCATGGTGCGGAGAGGGGGCCAGGACTGGGGTGAAGTGGCCTGGAACCTTCCCCACCTGGCCACTGCTGTTAGGCTGGGGGGGGGGGGGGGGGGCAGTTAGTGACACAACTCCTCTACTATTTACACTGTGGTCACTTGACAAATCCCACTGGGCACAGGTGTCACTTCAACGTCTATTCCACGTTGATTCAACGTAATTTCATTGAAATGACTTGGAATCGTAAAAGATAAGAAACAGCTGTAAAGTGTGTTTTACGGTATAGTTTGCACAGTCAGTTCAGTGCTGTTTTGTGTGGGAAAATGTCTCCCTCACTGGAGAGAGAGAGAGAGAGAGAGAGAGAGAGAGAGGGTGCTGGTAGTAGGAGCGAGAATGATGAAGGGAGGGGGTCCAAGGAGAAAGGAGTATGGAGGAGGAGAAAAGCCCTGCCCAAATAGCCTGTGTAGATCATCTCTGGTGTTTTAGAGAGAAAAGGAGCTAGTGGGAGCTACTCTTTCAGACTGCGGGAGACGGTCTGTGGTGTATTGGGCTCTTCGGCGCCCCAAGTTCAAACCTCAAATAGGCCTTTATGAAAAAGAATTGTGTCCACAGGGTTCCTTAAAAATGTGAATAGAATGTTTAATTAGAGTGTAATATAATCTGCGTTAAAGCAAGCATAAAAACATTCTGGCTGCCGTCCATGGGATTATAAGAGCCGTGTTATTTGCCAAGACGCCCTCTGTACATACACACACACGCGCGCGCACACCCACACACCCACAAACACTCCCCCTTCTCCCCTCAAGCACTGTGGCGGAGAGGGGCCAGCAATTCCACCAAAAGAGAGCAGAGGCCCCGGCAACGGCAAATATTTACGGCCTTGATCATCCCCTGTGGTTTTGTCTGAAGTAACAGTCCCAGGCCGCATAGATCAGCCTCGTCTATGAGCCCATTGTTTTCAGTGAGAACAGCATGGATATAAAACTCACATAAATATCTCACGGCTCTCTCATCTCTCTACGGCTGCCGCCACCACACCCCCCACACACATTCGCAGCACAGTGACACAAGGCTTTAGTGTGTACCCAGTTAATGTATCAAGTCTTCTGTCAGGTTTAGCAGAAGTTCATGATAAATACTGTGCTATGACCCTCTGTAATTATATTGGTTTTAAGAAAAAGGGCCTGGATTTTATTTGAAATATTGAGTTAGTGGTTTTAACAGTGTATATTTTACATTAAGACCTATAAAGTATTTCAGAGTTAGGTCGGGATTCAGTCATTATAATGAAGGGATTTTTTACAAGTGCTTTAGATTACAACAGCAGCATATTCTGAATGAAGGGAGTTGAATTGACACTTGATTAAGAACCTGGCTGAGACGTCATCCTGTGCGTCCAACGGCACTGCCAATTCCTAAATCCTGTGTCAACTCCATCCATCCAATGCTGTGCAAACCAAATGTACCCCCGAAAAGGGTAGTGCTGTGAAGCCACTATGTCCAATGTGTCTTCTTACTGATTATAAACATTGTCTACACGTTTTCAAGTGTCAAATTATATAAATAAATTCTTTATTTTCTCAAGGTAAAAGACAACTATTAAGATTTCTACTAAAACTAGAGTTAAAATAATGGCATTTGATCAGCATTCAATTGTTATAAAAATGTCAATGCACAATTGTATGGGTTCAGGTATTATTCTTAACAGAGACAGGAACATTTATAAATACATTTTTCAATTTAATAGTTGGTTTATTAGAGAAAAATCTAACTGATTATGAAATTAAATTAAAACTCAACTGATACTTGAGTTGTACTACTGTATAGCCAAGCTTGTTCGATGTCCTTTAACTACTTTTAGTGTTAAATATCAATTTTCTTTCATCCAAAGTTTCTCTACTAAACTCCCCAACTTCACATCCAATCATATCACTGTTCACAAACACTGTCAGTCAGTTAGGCCTACTGAGGAGAGAGATTGTACACAGTCAAGTTCTCATAAATATAATAAGTTAAATAGGAATGTAGCCCTCCAGTGTGCTACAGTTCACACTCACCTGGCTGCTCTGTGGGCTGGACGGGTCGTAGCTGGGCACGTAGCTCTTCAGGGAGTCAGGTGGGTTGAGATGAGGCGGATAGCGGATGGTGGGGTGAGAGAAGTAGGGAGACGGGGCAGGGGGCAAGATGGCCGAGGGAGAGAACTGCAGGGGAGAGTGGGGGGGAGGGCTCCTCGTCGATATAACTAAGGAGATAGGGAGAGAGGGGGAGGGAAACAGAGAGAGGGAGAAACAGAGAGAGAGAGAGAGAGAAACGGGGAGACAGACAGAGAGAGAGAGAGACATACATTTAGAGAGAGAGAGAAACAAACTATTAAATAATACAGTAATGGAGAACAAAAATGTACACATTACAATCCCAACTAATTCAAAGGACTTTTGAGGGAGGTTGAGGGGGATGCACGATAAAAACACTTTAAATTCAGTCACTTTCTTGTAGAGGTCACTGTAGATCACTGAGTGAGCATGTCTAGACTTAGTGAGGGGGCAGGTGCTCAGCCTACTTACCACTGTGTCCGACCCCTGTGAGTCCGGGATGGTGATGCTGTGGGAAAGTGCTCAGTCTGGGGGAGGAGTCCTGTGGGGAGGTGGGGCTGAACAAGGGCTTCTCCGGCTTTTTCATGGTGGGAGACGACATGTCTGGAGGAGAGGACACACATGAACACCTGGTCAGGGGGGTTACCTGGCAACCACACACAGAAGCTGACAGAAGTAGCATCGCTGTTCTAGCTGTGACATCTTTTAAACACACTCCCATGTTG